>SKCR01039930.1:0-60093 GCA_019454045.1 Zanthoxylum bungeanum
GATCATCGGGACCATAGATTTTCCCAATATTTATTATGTATTATTCAATCAAAATCACTAAATAAAAACTATGCAAATAATGAATTGAGCAAATATAAAGAGTTAGAAAAACTTGGAAAATATTATGTAAAAGATGATGAACTTAAACCAAGTCGAGAAAACCTATGTTCCTAAGAAATTATTGGCCCCTCGGTATACTACGGACCTTTTGTGGTTAACGTTCTCACAAGATACTTGGATACTTCTTGTAAAATAGGTACTCATTTCTTTAAGAACATGAACTAAGAAAAATGATGGAAACTTTGTCACTTGGAAATTTTAGACTCTCTAATATGTATAAATTTATAAACACAATAATGAATAAATCTAAGAAAATGAATTGCCAATGAAGAACCCAATGGACTTATTTATATACTTGGAGGGTTGCCTTTGTAAAGGTACCTCTTTATATATATATATATATTAGGACCCATAACTCTCCAAGGAAACCTTTCAACCCTAAAGATTATGTCTTTTCTCATTAGAGAACAATCCTTTCCACGAAACCCTTTAAAGGTTATATATGTTCTTATTAAGGATTATTTCATTTCATTCCCTATATATATACACACCACAATTTTCTAAATATCAAAATATACACTAAGAGATTTTCTTTAAAATAAAACAGCATCAGAATTGCTAGCTTTCGACTTGAACTTTTTCTAGTAAATGACTATCGAATTTACTTGGCAAACCAGTGACCATAGTCTTGAATTATTCCGCTGCTAGTGTAAACCAAGACAATAGCCATCACATAGCTTCATTTCAACCATTTCCCATTATACGGTTGCATTCAATTCGGCCATGAACATCGGTCTTGGCTTCATCAATTACTTTAGAGAATCCAGCATTCAAATTTACATGGAACCTACCTCATTTATTAATTGAAATATGTGATCTACCAAAAAATATTTTTTTTTTTTACCCTTTATTAAGACTCTTATCATAATAAAGTGATCATAAAAAGCCTAAGTCTAACCTAACCTTCATAGGCAGCACTCTGCATCATCACAAGAATGAGAAAAAAATATAAAACTCTATAGTGCTTAGTTCGAATTTCACAAAGTTTATATTGTCCCTTTTGAACGCAGATCTTCGGATCTATAGTCAGCTAGGTTTGGTTTCAGCAATTGCAATTATAAATTTATAGGGTTCAAGCCATTACCCTTGATGACTTCTCAACTTGCTCTCTAGGTAAATCTTTATTAAGTAGATCCGCTAGGTTTTCCATCGACTTGACATAATCTATTGAAATTATGTCACTTTAGAGTAGTTGTTTTATGTTATTTTGTCTTCGACGTATGTGTCGAGACTTATCATTATACATTGTATGTTGGGCTCTCCCTATAGCCGATTGACCATCACAATATATGTTTATAGCTAGCACTGGTTTTGGCTAGTTAGGAATATCCTTTATGAAATTTTGAACCTACTCCGCTTCTTCTGCTACTTTGTCTAATGCTATGAACTAAAACTCTATAGTAGATCAGGCAATACATATAAACCTCTTCATTTAGGATTTTACAAGTTTGCACACTTTGTGTTCTTGTCCATGAACATTGAAACCTTTTGGTTGTTCCATGTAAATCTATTCATCCAATTCATCATTTAAGAATGTCATGTTTACATCCATTTAATGTATTTCAAGACCAAATATAGTTGTTATGGCTATAAGTATTCTTATTGAAGTGATACGAGTCACTGGTGAATATGTATCAAAGTAATACATGCCTTCTTTTTATTTATGAACCTTTATGACAAGTTTTACCTTGTACTTATATATTGATCCATCCGGCTTCATCTTCCGTTTGAAAATCCATTTGTAGCCTAATGGCTTGCAACCCATGGTAAGATCAACCAGGTCCTAAGTTTGGATTTGTAGGATATAATCAATCTCATTATTAATAGCCTTATGCATAAAAGAGCATCTGAATAAGAAATCACTTGTTCATAGCTTTCAAGCTTATTTTCTAATAGGTGTGTTTGAAAATCATTTTCAAATGACTTAGACATTCTTGCTCTCTTGCAACGTCTAGGTTTATTTTCCTTAGTCTTTTCAGGTTTATCTAATTCTTGGTTAACTTGATCACTACTTGTAACAATATCAATTTTTTGAGAGACTCTGTTATTGTTTATCTTTACAAGTAAATATCTCTTCAAATAATGTTACATTCTTTGACTCAATTATCATATTTCGATTGATGTCAGGAATCTCAAATTTATGTACCAAGAATCAATATACACTACTGTTATAAGCATATCTAATGAATATACAGTCAATGGTATTTGGTCATATTCTTACCTTTTAAGGTTTAGGTACCTTCACTTTGGCAAGACACCCCCGCACTTTTAGATATTTGTAGAAAAGTGTGTGACCTTTTTACAATTCATATGGAGTCCTTTCCAATCTTTTCAAAGGCAGTTTGTTTAGAATGTAGTTGGCGGAAAGCATACTCCCCTAATAAGTTTGGGGTAAACTAGAACTTGTCAGCATGACATTCATTATTTTAATTAATATTCATTTTTTCATTCTGCAATACCGTTTTATTGAGGTGAATAAAAAGTAGTAGTTTCGTGAATCATTCCATGGTTGGAACAATATTTATTGAATGATGACACATATTTACCTCCTCTATTGTAACACCCCGCTAGAGGCAGGATGCTATCGGCAAGAGACAAGATTGACCCGTCTCCATAAGCCTCTAAATTTATAAAATCTGGCATGATATATCCTAAAACTGGACAACCTATATCACAGTCCAGCATCAAACTGAAACCTTAAATAAATATCACATATCAAAAGAACCTCAGGTCCACATAAAACACATCAAATCATATCCTAATGGCTCTGTGCCCACATCATCTATCAATACTCAAGGGCTGTGCCCACAACATAATAAGATATCAAAACATTTGCTCAAATTTACAAACAACGTGCTCCGCACGAAAATTGAATATTAATCCCAAATCCTACACCATCTAAAGCTTATCCCAGGACACTTGCGAGGGTGACTGCCACTTGGGTGATCCACGTCTCGAGCATGACTTCAAAGTTAAAATGGTTGACCATCTGGTAGCCAACCTGTAAAACTAGCAAAAACTGGTTGGTGTGAGTTATAAAACTTAGTAAGTAAACCATGCTAGTATTATAACAAGCAAGTCAAATATAAACTTCAAACAAACAAATCAAATATATCAGCAGTTTATCAGAAGTACTAAATTGTTACAAGTTCAGATTTTATTAACTTGTTGTTATCCTTTATACTTAATCCATATCAAACATTCATATTTACATATCTATATATGCGCTAATCTAATAGCTAACATCTAAAGCAAAAAAAGAAAAACATGAATACCATAGATTATATCATTTAATATCAAATACACTTCTATCACATGAAACCTGAAGTCATACATATATACGTTTATCATAATTATCCATCTTAGAAATATCATCAAATCGACAACTCAAACAAATCGTCTTCTATTCGGATACAACTATCTTCAATACAAAAATAAACTTTCTTTAAATTTTAACAAACTTTCTTCATTACCAAAAACCTTGTGATAACTTATATTCATATTTCTTTCACAATATACGTATATACAATACAAACTTAGCACAAATAATTTATAACATCTTATGGTCACACCGGTTTACATGTCATTCTTTCATTCCATGAACACATGCACCATTCATACATATCACATGATCTATCATACATACACATATACTCAAGAATACACAGCAGTCAAGGCATCCTGTAACACACAATCAAGACAACAACTACATATGAACTGGCTCACACATATAATTCTCGTACGAGACTCATTTTCTATTTTAGAATAGGTATCAGATGAATATTGTCCGAATGAATTTCTTTACCGGCTTGGCTACTACATCATGAAATCATCGACCAATTAAACATACAGACATGTATACATATCACGAGTCACAAACTCGTTACACGATTTCTCATACACAAGCATATACAAGACAAACATTACTTAATCATTCATAATCGTCATACACATACGTTTATATATATATATCTATATATATATATATATATATATATATCAAAAATATGAATATACTTATTACTTATAATTTTGATACCATGACCTTTGCAATCCTAACTTTCTTTACTTATCAATCAACTTTCACCATTCATATGCGTGTTCATCAATCACGAACTCCCATCACTCGGAAAAGACTTAGCCTATACTAACTGAACCTCTATACCGCTAAATCGTATACATTAATCAACTACAAACTTATCTCAATGACTCCCATCTACACATACTATTACAAATTCTGAAGCCATAACTTATTTCCTTTACCGATCCTTTATACCTAAATCATTCATGTCCAATCCTCTCATACATATAAAAATACATGTTCATATGCTTATACACATGCTTATACATACTCATACATTTATATACACGAATACATATTAGTATCGATTCATACACTTCCATACATCCATACATACACATAATATTAAACTCATTTCATGTCTCATTTCATAGCATATCAATAACTATGATCAATAACTGTGATAGTCGATTATCCTACCCATATGTGAACTTGAATTTCGTTTTCAAGAATATACCTTAACTATCATCTTTTAACCTAACATGTCAATTTTATATATATATATATAGACACACACAAACACACACACACACCACACACACACACACAAAAATATATATATAATAAATCAAACACGAAATCAAAAATTTAAGTTCTCATCGGATGGGTTACTTACCCTGCTTTTTGAGCACTCCAGGTCTTAGTCACATCTGTCAAAACAAATGGTGAAATACCGTCAGAAACACGACTTATGAAGTTCTCGACTAAACTATGATAAAATCCTGAATCTTTTCGGAACAACCGAATCTAGTTCGTTTTCAATGTTTTCAGTTTCAATAATCATAAAACACCATTACAAACTATTCCAAGCCACTAGTTCACCTAAATTATTGGTTTACTCATTTTTGGAAAATCATCCGAAAAGGTTTTCGCAAACGCTACGGAATGGTCTCAATCCCTCCGAACCTACCCGGATTTATCCAAACATGTTTGCAATATCATAAATAACTCATACTAATCATCAAAACCAAAACACATCTTTATACGTAAAAACCCACTTTTACCGGAAACTTGCTTATTCTATTGGATCGATCAAACTCGTTCTATTTTTACTAGGATTCTACCGAATGCTCATATTCAATATACTAATACTCAACAAATCAATTTATATCAATAATCTATTCTACGAAGCTACTGGATACATCCAAACATTTAACGGAAACTTGAAATTTATGGATTTTTACCGGGAGGTATTATCGAGACAGATCGGAAAAAACATCATTGCCATCTTGAAGTACTCTTTGAGAGCTTTGATTTAGCGGGTGATTCGGGCCGTGGAACGAAGCGACCAGTGTAGGTATCTCTCTATTTTGCTCGCTGTTGACAGCGATTTGGGACTGTGCACCCCCTGGCCCGTCGCGCCGGCCGACAGGCCACTGATGCGATAAAGACGACAATAACGTGATTTTTTAGGGACGGGTGTGTGTGTGGGGTTATTTGTGATCATTTTCCATTTTTGCAAAAGGAAGAAACTATGGGGTGTTTATAGAAAAATATCTGGAATTTATATTCAGACCCCTGAAAATTATAATCAGGCCTCTGTTATGGAACTTTCTTGAAAATTCATATTTTTGAAGTCCTCCCGATGGAAATTTTGAAAAATATTCAGCATGAAAGTTATTCGTCTTGGAAAAAAGAGTCTGATGGTTCAAGAATCAGCCTAATCAAAATTCGTTTGAAAGTTTTATTGTTGAAACAACAAACTTTTACGCGTATAACGATAAAATCAGAAATCGTATAACCGGTTCTCGAAACCATGCGTTTTTCAACGTGACAAATATTCATTTTAAAATATTCTAATCTATCTTCTAACATATAAACTCTGATTTTTGATTACCATCCCGTTCCAAATCCTTAATTTTAATATGAAAAGCCTCATACATTGTTCCGAAAAACTCGAGATATTACATTTCATCCTCGAAATTTCTCCGTCCTTATGTCTAATCATTTGGAATCGAACACACGTATGTTATAATCTTATCTGTATTCGGGAATCCTCTCACTTTATAAATTTTCAGAAGTCACGTATTTCATGCATCATTACAACCCATCCTACTTCAAAATAAAACACATCGAATCAAATATTTCATTCCAATGTCACATCAAACTTGTCATTTCAATTAAAAAAATTTGCATACGTACATATCCCATCGCACATACAACTTTGTATGGCTGACTACATAACTTATATAACCATCACAATACCCAAAAGATCTGTGACTAACCATAAACTTACATATTCTTATAACGAAAATAAACTTTATATCAAAAAATACATCCATTGTCACAGCTAGAAGTGACAAATAATCCTACATGCTCTTATTATGTTGATAGTCTGAAATCTGTCAATCTTTGTCATAATTCAAAATAGAAAATGTAAAAAGATCTCTTTCAAAAACTATTTCGAAAATACATTTGAAAAAATCTTTTACTCTAAACAAAATAAGTTTCAAAATCCATCATTGTAAATCCATATTGAGCATCCAACATAACATAACTGGATGAAAAATAAACAAGTGCCCAATGCCCAAATCGCTCGTACAGATTGGACAATGAACGAAATGATCCCCTGTCGACAGAGGATCGGGTTGGCCCACTGCAGTTAGGCAAACCCCTATACAAGTATCACAGTGAAAACATATCATATCAAATTATAAAACTGTAAAAACCATATACAAGTGTCGTGATAGAAACGTATCATATCGTGTAATATTATAAACAATGTCAAAATGCATCAAAATCAAAATGTAATTATTTTGAAATCATTTTCCCCCCAAAACATAAATATGTGTAAATCAAAAATAAATCTTTGATGTAAGGTTTTTAAAATATATATCGATTGTCCACTGTTCAGTCGCACGCACAGACCGGAAAATGTACAGACCATGTCGATAGGGTAGTGGGCCAACCATTTTCTAATGGTATGGACCCCATAACAAGCGTCTCGACCATGTCGAAACGAAACATATACAAGCGCCATGGAGGGTCAAAAACATAAAATATGAAAACGTGAATCAATCATCAAGGCGGAAATATTTTCTTTATCTTTCGTAATCAAAATCAAAACATCTTAAAACTTTCTTTCTTTCTTTCTTTTCAAAACACCTTTTTGCCAAATACCAAATACCAAGTTTTCAAAACATGCTTCAAAATATCAGTTCACAATTCAGACTATCAACATCTTAGCGAAATTCGTACCCCAAAACATAATGATTTCACATCACATACATATTCATATCTCTATATAAACAACGTACTTTTAAATTAGTACACTTATACACCTATACACATTCATATATTCATAATACAATATCATATAGAGATAATCCAAATTATCCATATCAATCAAAATTATAACACATTATGGCACATACCAAAAATCAAATCAAATTTCAAATATAAGACCTATATAGTCTATACGTAGCAGAAAACTTACTCAGACAAAATCGAATACCCTATAGCTGCAGTCACCGACACCTAAACCTTCGTTCTAATACTACAACTGTAAGACACCGCCAGAGGTAGGATGTTACCGGCAAGAGACAGAATTGACCCATCTCATTAAGCCTCTAAATATATAAAAATCCGGCATGATGTATCATAAATCTGGACAACATGGATCACAGTCCAACATCAAACTAAAGCCTGAAATAAGCATCACATATCAAAAGGACCTAAGGTCCATACAAAACATATCAAATCATATACTAAAGGTTCTGTGCCCACATCATCTATCAATACTCAAGGGCTCTGTCCACAATATCATAAGAAATCAAAACATTTACTCAATATTTACAAACAACGTTCTCAACACGAAAAATAAAATATTAATCCTATTAGTGTCCTAGACATGCCACAGGATCTCTAAGTTTGCGGAAAAAACTTACATTGATCGGCTTTGACTTTCAAAACTTCAATGGATATAGTGAAGCTCTATGCTTTGAAGATGGATTCCAACACTTGGGTGAGTCTCCCTATCACCTTCCTTTAACTCCTTAATGTGCTAGCAAACTAGAATTTTGCAATAAAACTCCATGGAGAGACAATGAAGCTCACGAAAATTAGCAAAAGGGAGAAGAAAGAGATGCTGTGAATAGTGACTACTTTTTACTTCCAAAGTTGACTAAGTAATATATAGTGAGGTTGAGTGTTGGATTTGGTTAGTGTGTTGTAAAAGCAATCCAAGATTTTCACTCAACAAATCAAATCCAAAATTTTAAGCGTAACCACTTACATCATTAGTCAAACTTTCAACGTACATATCAAAATGTATGAGCTCTGTGAGAATGTCAGCAGCTTTCTAGATCTATCCCAGTAGATCTTTATTCCTAGAATAAAGCCTGCTTCTCCCAGGTATTCCATGAAGAATTTTAATGAAAGCCAAGCTTTCACCGATTACTGTATGGGAATGTCACTGCCAAGAAGCAATACATCATCAACCTTTAGGACAATAATTGTCAGTGCGCTCCCACTAGCCTTCTTATATACACAAGAATCATCATCGTTTTGATTTAAATCATATAACATTATGATCTCATCAAAACACTGGTTCCAAGAACGCAATGCTTACTATAGTCCATAAATGGATCGTTTTAACTTGCAAACCTTATTTGCATGTTTTGCTATGACAAAACCGTCAGGATGTTGCATATAAACATCCTCCTATAGGTTTCCGTTAAGGAAAGCATTTTTGGCGTCCAGATGTCATATTTCATAAACGAAATATGCAGAAATAGCAAGCATTATCCGAATGTATTTAATCATGGCAACAGGTGAAAGAGTTTTGTCATAATCGACACTATGTCGTTGACGATATCCTTTCTGTACAAGTCTAGCTTTGCACATTTGTACGTTGCCATCCATGTGTGTCTTCCTTGAAGACTTATTTAGTACCAATAGGCACAATGCCTTCTGGTACATCAACCAGTGTCCAAACTTGGTTGGTATACATGGAATCCATTTCAGACTTCATGACACTTTGTCATAAAAGGAGTCGATACCTTGTATCACTTCATCATATTAACCTTAATAAGATTAATATCATCATAAGGTGAGATCAGAAACCTATACCTCTCAAGTTATTTTCTGACTCTCTCTAACATACGCGGTTCTTGTGTATTCGAAGATTATGGTACAGTTTCATCCCTGATGAACTGTTCATGTTTTGTAACGGATTGGTACTAGGAACAGTATTACTCCGATTTTCATCAAGTTTTACTTTCCTCCCGCTTACCACTGCATATAGGAATTCCTCTTAGGAAAACCGCATGGAGAGCAACAATTACATTGTTCTCTTGTAGGTTGTATAAGTACTATACTTTGGTTTCCATATGATAACCTACAAATCGGCACTTATCCGATTTGGGTTCTAGTTTGGTATCTTCCAAACATTTAGAGTATGCCCAGCATTCCCAAATCTTAAGGAATGAGAAACTCAGTTTATTTCCTGTCCATATCTGATACGGGGTCTGTCCAACAGATTTTTACGGAACCTTATTTAAAATAAGTATTGCACTGTCTTATGTGTATTCCTAGAAGGAAATTGGTAGCTCAAAGTGACTCATCATTGACCTTACCATGTCTAATAAAGTTTTGTTTCTCCGTTCGGACACACCGTCCAATTGAGGTGTTCCGGGAGGAGTCCACTGTGAAAGAATACCATACTCTTTCAAGTAATCTTGAAACTCATATGTTTAAGTATTCTACACTATGGTCCGACCGTAATGTTTTTAATACTTTTCCGGTCTATTTTTATACTTCGTGTCGAAATTCTTTGAATTACTCATAAGTTTCCGACTTGTGTTTCATAAGATACACATAACCACAACGCGATGGCACATCCATAAAGGTTACGAAGTATTCATATCCACCTCTAGCCTAGCTAGACATGGGCCCATTTACGTCACTATGAACAAGGGCTAATAGATCGGTGGCACGTAAACCTTTACCATGTAAAAGGTGTTTTAGGCACTTTTCCTAATAAACAAGATTCGTAGACATCATTTGAATTAGGATCAAATCCGTCCAAGTATCCACTCATCGAAAGTGTGGATATACGAGTCTTCTTAATGTGTCTCAGACAACAATGCCACAAATAAGTCTCAATAGATTTACTCAATTTGAGCTTTTGTTTGTCATGTTATATGTTTGAGATTAATTTATATTCAAAATATAAAGACCGTTATTTACATCTAATATGCTTATCTCAATATCGTCTTTATAAACAATTCACCAAGTGTTCTAGAAGATAAAGGTATACCTATAACTGGTTGTACAAGATATAGAGATAATGTTTCTAGTCAAACTAGATACATTTCAACAGTCACCTAATGTAGGTACATGCCCCAATGGCAGTTCCAAAACTTAGGTTCCTACGCCCAAAATAGCGACTCTCGTCCCGTTTCCGACTCGCAGGTCGATCTCATCTGAAGCCAGTCTCCTACTTATCAGCAGATTCTGCACATCAGTACATATTTTTGTACCACATCTAGTATCAAAAATCCAATTCTTAAAACTAGTAGTGGACATGTTTAAAACAAACATACCTGAAGCCGGAGCCTTGCACGCCTTCACTTCCTTTATGTTTGCCTTGTCTATACGGCAGTCACGCTTCCAGTGACCCCGTTTGCCACAGTTTAGGCAGACATCTTGGGATATGTCCTTTGTCTTCCCAAAAGACTGTGAAGATTTAACCTTGCCATTTTTCACACCCCCAGAAGCCTTCGGCCAAGCCTTGGCCTTTTGGCATGTCGAAGTAAGATGGGCCTTGTGCTTCTTTGCCTTTTAGAAATTCTAGCTTTGCCTCCTTGAGTATAGCCATTAACTCTCCAATAGTTTTCTCTTAGTTCAAGATGAACCCACCCCAACATTCGGGCAGAGACTGTAAGATCAAATCTATGAAAGTCTCGGACTCATAGGTAATGCCCAGCTAACCTAGCTGTTCAACATCAGCAATCATCTGCGACACCTAGTGCTCGATAGATGTACCCTCTGACATACGTGAGCGAAAGAGCTTCTTTTACAATTCGTACTTCTAAGATCTAAGGTTAGATCTATGAAGATCCTTTAATTTCAACATCATGGTATAATGATCTAATCTTTAGTTCTGACGATAAAATTAAAGAGTCATTGCAGCAAGCATAACAGATTGAGCATTAAAGTTATCATCACGATGAGTCTTCCAAAGCTCATGCTCGACTATTTGCTCAACTCCGTGCTCAGGCCCTAGATGTTTCTCTATCAAATAGAGTAACTTCTCAGCTCCCAGGACTATCCTAAGATTCATTTCCCAATCTAGAAAATTAAAGTCGTTAAAGACATTTTCACCCAGGATTATATCCTTTGAGGCTTAATCTTTCAAGTTATCTTGATTGCTATAGTCCAACTATCCAATCAACGATTTCAGGTACTATCAAATATAACGATTACTATAGTCCAACTATATAACCAACTATAGATGATCGATTACACTCAAATGTAATGATTACTATAGTCCAACTATATAACCAGCTACAAATGAAGTAGTTTGAATACAGTCCAACTGTTAAATTAAAACAACAATTGAATATTAGTCCAACTAATATATTAACATTTTTAATGATGAAAAATAAAATGAGCGCATATTGGCAAGTATTTAAACGAAATTACAAATTTAATATTAGTCTCTCACTATTTTTCGGCGAGCCAATAACCATTTGTGGAGTACTCGAGAAACCTAGTTTCCTAGTGGGCTAGGATACCGTTAAATAACACACAATCTTGACTTTGGCCAACAAGCTGTATGAAACTTAACTAGGTAGATCTCTAAGATCAATTGGATCCCATCTAATTCCTAGATCCTGTAGGTGGACCTCCAAGTCCGAAACATATATCCAATATATGTAAATATATCCAATATATTTCCTAACCTTTTTTCCTCTAAATCAACTAAGCTTGGCTTTGGCTCATCAAGCTTAATGATTCTAGTTAAGTGTGACCCATTGACAGTGGGAAAGCTTCGTAATCGAGGTCGATGAACAAGAAGTGACCTTGACTTTGGCCAACAAGTCACAACTGCCCAAGACATGCGATATGTAACAAAGATTACGTGGTTCAAACACATCCATAATTGACAAAGATCTTGACTTTGGCCAACAAACCAATGCCAATCTTGGATCTTGAGAGAGAACCACTCAATGGAAGGAAAAACACTTAATATTGAATGAGGGTTTTTCACGTAAACTGGCAACCAATTTATTATCTTTGATTAGGTCTCATCATACACCCTTAAGCATGCATTCTAAAAGCATAATAAGATGCGAAATAAATAATAATGGTATGCGGATGGATATACTATACAATTTGTTCCTAGAACAAATCTCTCTCTTTCATCTCTCCCGCTAGCACTAACTTCTACCCAATTACATAACACTAATAAGAAACCTAATTTATATTGAGGGGAATTGGTGAGAAGAGAAATACAAAGAGAATAGAGATAATAGGCTGGACAGGTAGGTCCAATTTAATAGAATCTAAATTTATTACAACAATTTCCAAAATTACCCTCACCCTTCTAATATCCATCCGATATACATTATTCATACAATACATCCAAGTATTCACACATAGAATGTTATTCAATCAATCTAATCCAATTAATTAATCTTAAATTAATGACCATCCAATGTTCAAACAACGATTTGATTTGCGCGAGTTCAACTCGTTTAAGAATAAATACTCAAAATAAGTATTCTTGAATTATATCGAACTACAATTTTAAATCCAATTTAATTGTATCCAATACTAATTCATATTTAATTCCAAATTAAATAATTACACTTTTAATAGTGCCTTTTAGACTTGGATTCCAAATCCAATCTTCATGGGTCTCAAAGGCCC
Source organism: Zanthoxylum bungeanum (assembly GCA_019454045.1). Classification (NCBI taxonomy): domain Eukaryota; kingdom Viridiplantae; phylum Streptophyta; class Magnoliopsida; order Sapindales; family Rutaceae; genus Zanthoxylum; species Zanthoxylum bungeanum. The sequence continues at coordinate 13,079 of SKCR01039930.1, forward strand.
AATTAGTATCCAATACTATTCAATTAAAGTCCAATGGGCTTTTAATTAATTCTTTAGGCGTGGGCTTTGGCAATTATGGATCAAACCCAAGATGCCAAGGCCCAATTAGGAATCACCATATGCCTTAAAATCAATTTAGGCCCATTAGGCCCAATTAAATTATTAAAAGCCCAATGTCATACTTTGGACTTTATGGAAATGGTTTTAGGCCCAATTGGAACCAACCCGATTGTCCAAAACCAAACTTGGCCCAACCAAGTCCATTAAGCCCAAATACAATAAATTAAATTAATACATCATTCCAAATTACATATTAATTCAATTAAAGTGCAAAAACCATAATTAATTAATTAACCTAATGTTTCCAAAACACCAATTTAATCCAATTAATCATGCCTAACATTTTAATTTATGTCCATCACAAATTAAAGCACAATCAATCCATTCCAACATGCTAGGCTCACGACATTGGCAATGAATTTGTTATGCAATTTTATTTCAATCCAATTAAATCAATATTTATCATACATATCATGCCAACAACACATCCAATATGTCAAATTTAAAAATCACCATGAGCACACCTAGGGTTATATTCGGCGAAGGTATAGATTTTAAGGAAAATTAATTTAATCAATTTTACACAAATGTAATGATGCACAAATCCTATTCAACATCATATAAACTCAACCAAATAATCAATTTAGGCAAAATCAAGCTCTAAGCACAAAATCCTCAAATAAAAGTCTAAGAACCCTAGAATCAAATCATGCTTAGATCTCGCTCTGATACCATTGTTAGTGACCTAGACATGCCACGGGATCTCTAAGCGTGATTCATGTGTGAAATAATCAAGAAGTTTGAGGAAAAAACTTACATTGATCGGCTTTGACTTTCAAAACTTCCACTGATGTAGTGAAGCTCTAAGCTTTGAATGTGGATTCCAACACTTGGGTGAGTCTCCCTATCACCTTTCTTTGACTCCTTTATGTGCTAGCAAACTAGAATTTTGCAACAAAACTCCATGGAGAGACAATAAAGCTCACGACAATGAGCAAAAGGGATAAGAAAGAGATGATGTGAATAGTAACAACTTTTTACTTCCAAAGTTGACTGAGTAATATATTGAGGTTGAGTGTTGGATTTGGTTAGTGTGTTGTAAAAGCAATCCAAGCTTTTCACTCAACAAATCAAATCCAAAATTTTAAGCCTAACCACTTACATCATTAGTCAAACAAGTGATCTAAGTGAAGTGGGTCCCACCACTTTTAAATTCCGAATTTAAGTCGGCTAATTCAATACGCAACTTCGCTCGAGCCCGGGTTCATTTAATTCCGAATAAACAAATTTTCCGTTGCGACATAATTAAATCCAATTTAATTAAATAATAATGCCTAGCAAAATTATTACGAAAGTCGCTTCCGAATTAATTCCAAATTAATTCGTTCGCTTGAATTAAAATCTAATTTTAATTCCGCGTTGAAATCCAATTTCAATTAATATATCCGATATATTATTTTAGCCCAAATAAATAAATTAAATAGAAAAATCCAATTTTAACTATTAAATTTATTTTGCCGATTATTTCTAAATTAATCGCGTTCTCTCTTATTTACAAATTAATGCCACATTAATTTTCTCTCTCCTAATTAATCCTAGATTAATTCTGTTCGAATCAAATGTCATCGGTGAATCTTTGGGAGGCGACCCAAGATATCTATGGATATGCTGGCAGTAAATACGGTTATCGGACTATCCAAATACGTGAATACTCGGTACCACGTTCTTATCGATTTACAAGACATGGTTGGCTTCTAGCAAAACACCGTGCCTACCCAATTCTCCAGAAATATTCTTCTACATAATATATAATCTATATCTGGTATACTATACATAGTATTGCGTATTATGATCCAGTATCAGATGTCACATGCTAGGCCTAGGGCTGGAGTTGTGTCTGCCCTATACAAAGTATATATCGGATCACTAGTAACTAGTCTCTTTAATCGGAAAGACATGACCTAGTCATACTTCCCCGATGGTTGTAACACTTTAGAGTACCAATTATGTATCCCTGCGTGATCATCATATCCATATGATTGAAGTGATAATTCCATCTTGACATCACACCCAATACACTACGATCCTCAATATACCCATAAGAGGCGTACACAGAACCTGTTAAAGACTCGAACGACCAAAGCCAAAGTATACTGATTGTCGCAAGTATTAGCGATGCAAGTCTCAGGTTAAGACCAAATACACCTACCCTGATTCGGACTCCCATAGACAAATAGTCATACTACTAATGGGATTCCGATAGGTCTATCCAGAGCGAAGCTGTTTCCGTACCATCGGTAAATAGAACCTCCTATTACACTTGCATGAGTATCCAATACCCAAATATATGAGAACTATGCCGTTAAGCTTCCATAACGCGCACAAGTATAATACTAGCCTATTCGTAGTATTATCGATATCCAGTCTCGATAATACTTCAACTATGGATATTTAATGATTAAACCTTTGTGGATTAATAATGTCTCATATCTTATTAATCCTGTACTAATCATATGGATTTTTATCATTTATATATCCAGGTAATCAAATTACAAATGATAAAAGAGTAATTTCTTTTGTCACATAGTTAACTTTGTACAAGAACACCATGTTCTTTACAAAATAATGATGCTATGGGTCATAATTGTCCAACAAATCCAAAATCCTACACTATTTAAAGCTTATATAAGGACACTTGCGAAGGTGACTATCGCTTGGGTGATCCACGTATCGAGCATGACTTCAAAGTTGAAATGGTTGACCCATTTGGTAGCCAACCTGCAAAACTAGCAAACTGGTTTGGTGTGAGTTATAAAACTCATTACAGGATTTCTCATACACAAGCATATTCATGACAAACATTGCTTAATCATTTAGAATCGTCATACACATACGTTATATATATAAATCAAAAATGTGAATATACTTATTACTTCAAATTCTGATACCATGACCTTTATAATCCTCGCATTCTTTACTTATCAATCAACATTCACCATTCATATACGTGTTCAATCAAACACGAACTCCCGTCACTCGGAAAAGACTTAGCCAATACCAACTCAACCTCTATACCGCTAAATCGTATACATTAATCAACAACAAACTTATTCCAATGATGCCCATTTACACATATTATTAAAAACTCCAAAGTCATAACTTATTTCATTTACCGATCCTTTATACCCAAATCATACATGTCCAATCATCTCATACATATACAAATACGCATTCATATGCTTATACACATGCTTATACATACTCATACATTAACATACACGAACATATATTAGTATTGATTCATACACTTCCATACATCCATACATACAAAAAAATATTAAGCTCATTTCATGTCTTACTTTATATCATATCAATAACAAAAATCCATATCTGTGGTAGTCGATTATCCTAGCCAAACGCGATCGCGAACTTCATTTTCAAGAATATACCTTTACTATCATCTTTTAACCTAACATAGCAATCATATATATATAATCAAACACGAAATCAAAAATTTAATTTCTCAGCTGATGGGTTACTTACCTGGCTTTGCGAGCACTCCAGGTCCTAGTCACCTCTGTCAAAATAAATGACAAAATGTCATCTGAAACACGACTTACGTAGTTCTCGACTAAACTATGATTAAATCTCGGATCTTTCCGGAATAACCAAATCAAGTTTGTTTTCAATGTTTTTAGTTTCAATAATCTTAAAACACCATTACAAACTATTCCAAGCCACTAGTTCACCTATTTTCTAAAATTACTACTCAATTTTTTTTAAAGTTGGATATCAAATATATTTTTAGGTAACTTTTACGTGAACAATGATTTTTTAAAGTTTTGACATGTTAAAATATATTTCTAGATAGATAAAATGATATTGTAACTATAATTGAGTATTTATAACTGTCATTGTAAATGGGATATGTAACTAGATATTATGTATGTGATTGATATTATATTTAAGAAAATGTGAGAGTATTTATAACTGTCTTTGTAATTTAGAAATGTGACTTGGAAATTATGTAAGTGATTAATATTGTGGCTAAGTTATATATGTGAATGTGACTGTGTGACTGTAATCGTGATTGCGATTATTTAACTGTGACTGTGATTTTGTCTAAGTGACTTTGACTATGATTATGTAACTGTGACTATAAATGTGACTATAATTATTATGACATAAAAAATTTGGGATTGTGTAACATCCTGTTAGAGGCAGCATGCTACTGATAGGAGACTGGAACAACCAGACTGCATAAGCCTCAAAAATGATGAAAAATTGACATTACATGCCTTAAAAATTGAACAACCTGGAATAAAGTCCAGCACTATAACTACCTATCACAAATATCTGATACACAAAAAGGACCTCTAGTCCAAACCCACAACCATAACAATCCTCAATATCAATACTCACAGGCTCCATACCCATAATTTAACTTACACATCAAAACTTTTATTAACATACATGTAATATCGTGTATTGCAAAATTCAAAAATAACTAACAAAACTTTTAAACTTCTTTAACATGTCCCCATGACTCTAGAGTGGCTGACTACAGTTTGGGTTATCTGATATCTCGAGTATGACTTTCCAAAACATGAATGTCTGACTGATTAGGTTTCCAACCTTGAAAACTAGCAAATTATTATAGTGTGAGTCACAAAACTTAGTAAGTAACAATGCTAAACCATAAAAGACAAGAATATATTTTAAAAATATTATTTATAATCATATATCATATATATATAATTTGTCAAAATCATTTTCACATATCGAACTAAAATCCATGGAAACCTAAATTTGTAATTGTCATTGGAAAATGATATGGACAAATAAATTTAGAACTTAATAGAAACACCGCACTAAAACTCACATTAAAAATCTTTCAAACTTCATATTGTTACTCACACCCTTAAATATCAAGTCTTCCGAAATTATTTACATATATTGATCTAAGATGTAAGTTCATAAGTGATACATAATCCAAAAACCCAAACTTTAAAGAAAACCGTAACGAGGACTATAAATGATTTCTGAACTAAACTCTTTTATCTTATATCAGTTTAGAAAACATATTTGAAATATCGTCAAATCTGGTAATATATAGCACTTCCTTTAGTAATAACTTAAGTACTAACTCTTATACAGAAAACCTTTGGAACAATCTATAACCAAGTTATATACAATTATATATAGGAATTCAGAAACATTACTTATACATAATATATGATCCTTTACTTAACAGTCACACAAACACGACTTCCAAGAACTGACAGTACTTATACATATACGAAAAATATTTCAATTATAAGAGCATTCATATCCTTCACCTATAAACCTACCTTTCATATAAACCTTCTAGGGAGATATTGTGGGAGGAAATATGGTTTACTTATATGTCTGTGATATCGATGATCACTGCACTGTTGGGCTCGCAGCCCATATAGAATACAAATAGCCCCCTAAAGGATTAATCAGATAATAATTGAGTCACCACCCAATATGAAACATTGAAAATGATTTAATGCAACAATACACCCCTCTTAAGGCCTGATTTTAAACCCGTTTGGATTTGAAATGATTCATTACTAATGTAGTATAATATTTACGCTCAAATGAGACATCTATATGTCTTGTAATGCATCCACACTATGTATAATTTATAAAGCACACACGGCACAAACATGGTAAAATCCTTATGTGCACATTAAAGAGTTTGAAGAGGTAGTAGCAACCTTCGATGACCGGTTTGGAACCACTGACATAATTAGACTTAAGTTCTTCCCATTTTGCCTTAAGGATAGAGCTAAGAGCTGGTTGTATTCTTTGAGACTGCGATCAATATGATCATAGGGCGAGATGACACAGGCATTTTTCAACAAATACATCCCACACCATAAGACTAATGCCTTGAAAAGATAAATCTTCATTTTCTCCTAGAGAGAAAGTGAAATCCTTTTATCAAATGTGGGAGAGATATAAGGAGATGTTAGCTAGTTGCCCTCACCATGGATACGAGAGTTGGCGCTTAGTAAGTTATTTTTATGATGGTCTAACCCCTAGACAGCGCCAGCTTTTTGAGACTATGTGTAATGGTGAGTTTATACGGAAAGACCCTGATGAGGCATTCGAGTACTTAGATGACCTAGCTGAAAAATCTCATACTTGGACTAGACCTAATGCAATAAATAACACTGATAGGACACAACCTACGTCTTCTAGTAGAGGCATACACCACTTCAAGGAAGAGGATAGTCTTAGGGCACAAGTTGAGCTATTGACTAGAAAGTTAGGAGCCTTAAAAGCTAGAGATAGTAAGACTATGCATGCAGTCGCCCACCTAGAACCCCAAGACTATGGGGACATATGAGGAAAAATGTAATAACTTAGGGATGTAAAAGAAGTCATACACACCTTATTCAGATACCTATAATCCTGGTTGGCGGAACCATCCCAATCTTAGTTGGAAACATGAGTCCCATCAGCCTACTCAAGCACCATAAAATAGGAGTTACAGTGCTCATCAGTATCCCACACCTGTCGCCCCTAGAAATTCTTTAGAAGACAATGTGCATATATTTATAGAGGCCCAACGTAAAACCAATCAAAGGTTTGAGTCGTTGATAGCTCAGGGTTTTTTAGGATAATTAGGCAATTAAGAGTCAAGTCTCTAAGTTTACAGATGTCCTTAGTGTGCACGAATAAAGAAAATTCCCATCTCAAGCTCAACCAAATCCACAAGGCCAACACATGGCACATACTAATTAAGAAGCAGCCAATGTAAGGGTGTTAATGCTATATTCTCTAGGAGTGGTAAGGAGGTAGGAGTGCAAGACTGTCCAACACCATAGGTGATCCCAATGAAAGTAGTACCGATACCCCACAGGCAGACCAATAGACTCTTTTCCAACAAAGAGTACCTTTCCCTCAGGCACTTAGGCCCATAGTGAGAGCCCCAAACCCAAATGGTGAGATCCAAGAACATCTGAATCAAGTAAAGATGAACCTTCCGTTGTTACATGTGATGAAACAAGTTACTACTTATGCGACGATTTTGAAGGATCTATGCACCTTAAAGAGAAAGCATAACGTGAATAAGACTGCTTCCTTCCTGAGAGCAGGCTAATGTAGTATTTGAAAAGAGGACCCTACCAAAATATAAAGATCTGGGTTGTCCCACTGTCACTTGTTATATTGGGACATACGAGTTTGGTCAAGCATTATTAGATTTAGGTGCTAGTGTTAATCTCATGCCATATTCGATATATGTACAGTTAGGGCTTTGTGATATTAAACCTACATCAGTAGCTTTACAATTAGCTGACCAATCCATTAGAACACCACGGGGGGTAGTTAAGGATGTTTTAGTACAGATTTATAAATTCTACTACCCTGTTGATTTCCTGATTTTAGACACACAGTCTGTGTTTAACACTGAGTCAAAAATCCCACTCATATTAGGAAGACATTTTCTTGCTACAATTAATGCCCTTATCAATTGCAGGAACGATCTCATGAAGGTATCATTTGGGAATATTACACTGGAAGTAAACATTTTTCATGTTAAAAAACAACCACAAGGTTATGAATAGTGCCAATATACATACATGCTAGAAACAGTCCTGCCAGAAACAGCTTCTCTACAACCTGAATCAAATCCTCTTGAAGTGAAACTGATCCCAAGAAACCATAAAAGGAGGAGAAGGAAAGTTAGTGCTCAGTTAAAGACAATACCTGGGAAGTTTAAAAGGAGGTTGAACCAATTGATAAAATCTCAGCCATCAGTCGACCCTAGCGGATCAATGCATACACTGTCACAGCTAGAAACAAATTCCTTCTCATGTCTTTATCATTTCGCTACATGGAAGCCATCATGAAAACATTAAATGGTTATGTCTGGCTAACGATATTAAACTTAGCGCTAGCGGGGAGGCAACCCTTTCATCTGTATTTATTTCACTTCGTTTTATTTTAATTTATTTATTTTATTTTATTGTGTGCTAATTGCATGTTCATTTATTTATTGCATTAGTATTTATGTAAGTTTTAGCACATCCACACAACTAAAGTCTTACCAATAAGAACCTGATATTGTTTGCTTTAGGATGGAATCTAATAAAGGATAAGTTCTTTTATGAGCTTTTATCTGATGCTTTGAGTAATTGATTTAGGTTAGACTTGTAAGCACTTAACTATAGGTTTTTAGTAGTGACAACCTAAGTAGTTGGCAAGGTGACTAGTTGAAGAAATTACATGTCAATGAATGACTATTTGCTTAGATGTCTACCCTGATTTGTTTGTGTTATGATGTGTGGTATGGTTAAAAATAAAAAGAAAAAAGTCACTAAAGAAATAAATTAAACCACCCATAACCAATAAACGTGAAGTTAGCCATGGGCGAGTATTAGGACCACCATAAGGGAAATGCTACCTTAATAGGTTGGTGTGTTGAAAAAAAGAAAAGAAGAAAAGAAAAGAAAAAAAAAACAAAAAGAGACAAGAAAAAGAAAAAGAAAAGCATACCAAATTGAGCACAGAAAAGCAACTACAGAGCATAATTGAGATATCTAGGTTGGTTTGACCCATCGATCCCAATTTTTAAATGAAATCATTGATTTGACTTACCTAGGAATCAAGCAGTGAATGAACCTTTACACACACACTGTGAGTTTGACTTAGATGATTTATTCATGGACTTGTATTTGAGTTACGTTGAGTACTTTGAAAGTTCTCTGATTTCATTACTAGACTTTCTTTGAGGACGATAATATGTTTAAATATTATGACTATTTAATTTTGTTATTTTTGCATGTGTTTTGAATGACGTTTGTGGGTATCATCACTGTAAGCCCTCACGAGACTATAATTCCTCCACTAGAGACACCTAGGGGTTTAAAGGCTTGTTGCATTAGCTAAAAACAATAGTGATCCCTACGAAAGTGGCTTAGATAGTTTTATTTATTTAGTTCTTATTTTATTTTTCTCTTGAATTGCTATGGACTAGCAATAAGCTAGTTGGGGGTTGTCATAAGTGCACGAAAGTGTACTTAGTACACTGTTAACTCGGCATAATTATTATATATTTAATCTTGATTAGAGTTTTTTTTATAATTTGTTATTAGGAGCAATGGAATATGACGAATGAAGCAATTAAACATGTTTCGGAGTTAACAGAAGCATCAGACGCTCACGGGAACAGCAGGATGCAAGACATGAAGCACCAGCGGAAAGAACCACTGGCGTCGTGGCTCCCAACTTCTTGGCGTTGTGGTGCCTTCACACTCCCAATACATGTTGGCCGCAAGTTTGGCGTTGCGGCGCCCAAAGACTAGTGCCGCGGTGCCCCGGACGCCCCAAATATTTTTGATATCTTCGATGCGTATTATGATTCCGAGGCCTCCCTATATAAAGCCAACTTTGTTCAAACCCTGAAAGGAGGAGAAAATCATAGAGAAAACAGAGGAGAAACCTACAAAAATAACCACAAACACAAGATTGGGAGAGAAGAACGAAGAATTTCAAAGACAAATATGTCGTCTCTCCGATCTATTTAGGCTATCTCTCTATTCCACATGGAGAACTAATCTCCTAGGCAAAGCTAAGGATGAACTCTTGTATTTTAATTTCTATATTTATGTTGTTGATTCTTAAAGTACTTTTTAACGTTTAATATAATTGATGGTTGTTGTTCTTTATTATCTTACGATTATTGAATCAGAAACTGTGTTTTGTCAACTCCCATATAGATCCAGTCATGCTTATTCTATGTGAGATTTGTGAAACCAGTTGTGACTGGTAAAGTTGTTTTATGTGTTGGTCTTTTGTTGTAGTACTGCCCGAGGGTATATTATCGATGTTAAATAGCTCGTAATGATTACTTTTGTGTACTGTTAACATAGAGAAAATAATCATTAACTAACTTATAATTGATATGTGTAGAATTGAATATCCTCGGACTGTTGGTTTCGAATGTGAAACTTTCAGTTGAGTAATAACAAGAATCGATAACTGAATATAGGACTTTGATACAAGAGGGATTCTCGATGCTTTGTTATATCTCTCTACTGATATTCTTTAAGTATTTTCCATAGTTTTTACTTTACATTATCAAATCAACCTATCTCTTTTTATTTTCCATAGTACTGCTAATGTTTTTAATTGAGTAAATTAGTTCATGTACCATCTCTTTGAGGAATCGACACACCAACTATACTATGATAACCGCAAGTAACCGCAAGTACTTTTTGGGCGTAATCAGTGACTCCCACAGGGATAGAAAATTGCCCTTGAAAAAATGCCTTGTAGTATATTTGGTGAAACTGAGATGAACAACGTCTTCATTATTTTTGCATATCCTCTAAACCCCAATGGCGTCACACATTGGGAAATCGCTTTAACTCAAAGTATTGGATTGCCATGTGATAATACCCATCACACGTTGGCACGTACTCTCAAGGTATAAAAAATGCGCATTCACTGGTCGTTCGAACCCATGAGTATGGAGACCAAGTTATGGATAACCCTTTGTAAATGAGAGCCTAAGCTTGACCCGTGATAAGTCTATATATGAGCCAATAGATTTTTTCTCTAGGAATAACCTCCCTAATGCATGTGTGTGGGCCCTAGCCATTTTAAGTAATTTAACCTCTTTAGCATGGATTGGGAACTCGTTAGGCCATTTCAACTGGGAAAAATTTTCATTCCATGATGATTGGGATGAATACTTTTCAATGTCAACATGCCAACTTGTATGAAAACCTCTTTTGGACTAAATTCATTTAGTTGGAATCCAATTATGTCAAGGCATGAGTTTGTTACCTACTCTAAAAAAGGTGTGCTTTTGTTTTGGCCATGAGGATACTTCTAAATATTTGGAGACCCATCTCAAATGATCGAGATTACCAAAGGTCCAATTCGTTGCTTCGAGACAATGACACGATGTCTATATTTGGAATAATTATTATTATAAATCAGCGACTCTTGTCTCTTAACGATGGAACAGAATCGAAGTAGCCATGGTTCAACTTTAGCATATGCGAGAACGAGCTTGTTCGTCCTTTGTTGGTAGATAAACTAAGCCATACCTAGGGCATATATTGGACTTACCATATGTGTGGGAGAGATAAGGTTTGAAAGATGTATGTTGCGTGAACTAACCCTAGATTACATGCATAAATGCATCTTATTCATCATGCTAACAATTTGGGATTGCAGCCATCATAGGGGAGCATTGGGTTAGAGAGAAATGAATGCTAAAAAAGAAGACACTCCCAAGAAACATAGATATGGTAGGTGAAGACAGTTCTCGAGTCGATCAATTGGAGGCCACCATAAATAAGATGGCAGAACAGCTATAAACCCAAATCAATGCCATGGCTCATTAGAATGTACCTCAGGCAATGAGAGTCGAGACTAGGGGAAAAAGGCATGAGGAACCCAAGAGTAAGGTTAAAGAGAATCTCGTTGTGGATAATGAAGAAGACATGATGGAATACACAATAGGAAGGATGTGTAAGCCTTAAGCCGAGGCTGAGCTATAAGAACTAAAAGAGCACATGGCCAAAAAAATGAAAGGAATACATGAAGACTTGATGGATTACAATGTTATGACCTTTAATGAGCAATTGCTCGCCCAATTCAAGATGTTTGAAATGGAAAAATTCAATGGCTCTTGAGACCCCCAAAGCCCATTTATGATAGTATGTCTCTTTGATGAGATCAGTTAGGCTATCATAATAGCAAGTGTAAAAGATTTTTGGGATGTCATTGGAGGAAGCACTTGCAGTATGGTATCATAATCTCGAGAAGAAAGTAAATGATGACCGGAGGACCTTGGCAAAAGCTTTTTTGAATCAATATGTTACAGAAATGGAGATTGACACGTCGCTCCATGATGTGGAAAACACCAGGAAAAAGCCTGACGAAACTTTCAAAGAAGATGTCAACCTTTAGAGGGGCTAACAGTTGAAAATGTAGACCTGATTGTCTAAAAAATACCAAATCAATATTATTATCAAGGGAACCAAGCCCTTAATTTATAACAGGATACGAAGGATGACTTCCATGATTACCGACTTCTGACAACTGAAGGAGACAGTGATGGATATAGAAGAGGAAGAGGCTGAAAATAGGAAATTCTATGGTCAAAATAAGAGAACCCCTAGTGGACCTTTTGGAGTGAAACGTAATCTTGCTGAAGTCGCTGCCATTCGTAATCGTACATTTTCCAATCTTGGCAAGGCTTGTTGAAACCCTCGACCCCAAACTATTACCATTATTGTCACTTCCATCAATAAAAAAAGCCATGATACTGATGTTAGAGTTGGTGCTTCGAGCACTCGTCCGAACAATGTATTGTTTGATATTTTATTATTAGATAATAATATAACTTCATTTTCATTTTATTATTTTATCAATGGTAATTATTATTATGTTATTTTCTATAGTAACATACTAGATGAAATATATATTATTAGATATATATATATATATTATAACATAGGCCTTAGAATAGTCATATAATGATACTGGACATTGGGTGTGGTCATTCGTTGGGATTGTATCGCTATTATAAACTATTCTTAAAAGATATATTCCTAGTCATTTGTTTTGGAACACGTCGAATTTCTATAACCTATAAGACTAGCACTTGTCATATATTGGAATTGGAGTTCCAACAGTCAGACCTAATAGACCATGAGTGACATCAGCTCGTATAGATATATGGGTACTCGTTGGAGTGAATACTAAATGACTCAGTGGATGATTCCTAATAGTTGGTATTGTACTCCACCGTCAATAGGAATATCCTTGAGTCGAGTACCATATCTAATCCTCTAACTATATGATAAAATTGATTTTATGTGTGATCCTCCACATTTAGATGGCATGCATATCAGAGACCTTTCATGGTCTAACCGTTGGATGTTTGTTAGATGTGGACCAATGCATTAATTAATCAAGTGTGGATCAAGATAGTATGTGTCGGCCTGAATGTGTACCATTAAGAGGTTTAGGTATCTATCATTTTGATTTGTTATTCTGAAGACTTTGGCCAAAGCCGATAACCTTGGGTTGATTTTGTTGGACATTATGACCCATAGCGTCACTATTTGCACAGATCATTGTGTTGTTGTAGCAAATTAACTATGTGACAAAGAAATTGCACTCTCATCATTTGTGATTAGATCACCATAGATATATAAATGAAGAGAGGTCCCTATGATTAGTACCTGGACTGAGAATGATATGAGACAGTATCAGTCCCCAAAGGTTTAATCATTAAATATCCCTAGCCGTAGTATTAATCGAGACTGGACATCGATAATGCGGAATAGGCTAGTATTGCACTTGTGCGCGTTTGTGAGGGCACAACGGCATAGTTCTCATATATATAAGTATTGGATACTTATGCAAGTGCGATAGGAGGTCGTGTTTCACCGACGGTACGGGAAACAGCTTCGCTCTGGATAGACCCCTCGGAATCCCATTGGTATTATGACTATGTGTCTATGGGAGGCCGAAATCAAGGTAGGTGTGTATAGTCTTAACCTGAGACTTGCATCGCTAATACTTACGATAATCGATAAACTTTGGTTTTGGTGGTAGGGGACTTTAAACAGGTTTTGAGTACACCACTTCTGGGTTTATCAGAGAGTCGTAGAGTATTGGGTGTGATGTCAAGACGGAAGTATCACTTCAGTCATATTGGAGATGATGTCACGCAGGATACGGTATTAGTGCTCTTAAGTGCTGCGCGACCATCGGGATATTATGACAAGGTCATGTATATCCGATTATAGAGACTAGTTACCAGACATCCGACATGTGCTTCGTACGGGGCAGACACTTATCCAGCCCCAGGCCTAGCACGTGACTATCCGATACTGGGCCGATATGCACAATACAATTGTATACTACGCTTGATACAGATCTTAAATATTCTTATAAGAATTTGTCCGGAGAATTAGGTAGACTTGGTGCTTTGCTGGAAGCCAACCTTGTCTCGTAAATCGGTAGAACGTAGTACTTGGTATGTACGTGATTCGGATACTCCGACGACCGTATTTACTGCCAACATATCCGGGGATCTCATGGGTCGCTTCCCAAAGATTCACCGATGACGTATGACTCGCACTTATATTAATCTGGGATTAATATGATGAGAGAGAGAATTAATCTTGGATTAATTGCGGAGAAACTTTATCTTGGATAAAATGCCTTATTAGGAGAGAGAGAGAGATCGATTAATTTGGAATTAATCGATAAAATAATATATTCGATATATTATTAAACGAAATTAGATTTCGACGCGGAATTAAAATTAGATTTTAATTCGGGCGAGCGAATTAATTTAGAATTAATTCGTTAGCGACGTGAATAGTGATTTCGCTAGGCGTAATTATTTAGTTCTCGTCGCGACGGAAATTCCTTAATTCGGAATTAGCGAAACCGAGCCCGAAAGTGTTTGCGGACACATTCGTATTTTGAAACGGGTGGAATCCGCAAATCACATCGCGATATCTCATTACATGATACGAATAGATGATGGATGTATCTAGTCACCTTTAAGGGATGATACATTGTCTCTATTCTCAATGTGAGATAATGATGGCAAATGATGAATTTTCTTTTGGAGGGAAAAACCTTTCACGGTTTTTGAAGGGTTTTTGATTAAAAAATTCATTTTTGGTATTTGATATCATTTTCATTTTTGCTTTTCATTTTTACTCTCTCACGTTTTTGAAACAAAAGCGACAAGTAAATTGAAAAGGAAAACTCTCTCCTCTTCTTCTCCTCTTCCTCTCTCACGCCATTTTCTGGTTTCAAGGGGCAGTGAACTGCCGAACAAGACTTAAAGAAAATGGAGGGAAGCAAGTGCGTTTTGTGGCAAAACAAGAGTGCTAGCACACTCCGGGATCATGCCAAGGTGATAAGGGAAGTATACCCATGAGCAAGGAACGTTTTGATGAAGCTTGGAGCTCGTTTTTCTTGATCAAAATGGAGCAAAACAGAAGCACAAACTGCTGCAGTGGGCGCACATGAGCAGTGGGCAGTGAGCAAAATTTCAGTTCGTTTTTTGTTGCCAAATCATCTCTCAACCGCTCGATGTAAGTATTCCGCACTTAAATCGTTGTATTCGCTTATGATTCATGCTTGAGTTTTGATCTTGGGACCTCTAGAAACTCCAACAATGGCATCAAGAGCTTAGGTTAAAAGCATGAAAAATGTTAGGGCTAAAATTTGGGCAAACTTGAATTTGAGCATGATAAATTAAATTGGATGGATTTGTATGCTTAATTGTGTTTGAATTGAAGATTGATTAGGTCAATTTGATGAAAATAAAATTGGATGGATCATTTTTTCCCCAAATTACTACCTTGGCCGAAAACTTTAATGATTTAATTATCTTGGGATTTTTGATTTTTGACAATTGGAAGTGTTGGAAATCATTCGGGATGATGATTTAACGTCGATTGCGGAATCAATTGGATTGAATTCGATTTGGACGAAAAATCCCCAAATTGCCAAGTATGTCATGAAACTTTAAATTGGGTAAAATTGATTTGAGCATGCAATTATGAAATTGGATGATTAAGTATGCTTAATACATGTTTAATTGATGATTGGTTGGATCAATTTGATTAAATATTGTTTGGAACAAATTTCCCCAATTTTGAAAGTATGTCATGAAACTTGAAATTGGGTAAAATGAATTGAGCATGCAATTATGAAATTGGATCATAAAGTATGCTGAATGTATTTTAATTGATGATTGGTTGGATCAATTTGATCAAATTTGGTTTGGAACAAATTTGCCCAAAATCTTATCTTGGCCGAGAGTTATGCCCCTTTGTGTTCTTGGTGAATTTTGATTTTTTGAAACATTGGATGTGTTGAAAATCATTAGGGTATATTGATTTAATGTCGAATTGGGTTTATTGGATTAAAACAAATCGAACATGAAATTAACCCCATTGCCGAGAACAAAGTGAGCATGTAATGGGTTTGATTTTAATCTTAATGTGTTGGACATGTGATGATGAAATTGAGTATGATTAATTGGACTAATTTAGTGTTTTGGAAATGTTGATTTAGTTGATTAATCATGTAATGCACTTTAAGTAATTAAATTGCTAAATTGGATTTATGTAATTTAATTATTTGAGGCCTGTAAATTGGATTTGGGCTTCTAATGTTGTAATTGGGCCTATTGGGCTTGATTTTATCAAGTTGGGTTTAGGCCAAATGGATTGGATCCAATTGGGCCCAAAACCTTAACCATAAAGCCCAAATGCAACTAATGGACCTTTGTAATTTAATTGGGCCTAATGGGCCAAAATTAATTTAAAGGCTTATGGGGTAAATCCCGGATTGGACTTTGGTTGCGGGTTTGACCCGAGATGACCAAAGACCACGCCTTAAGAAATTAATTAAAAGCCCATTAGACTTTAATTAAATTAATATTGGATATTAATCGGGCTTTGAGACCCGTGGCGATTAAATTTGGAATTTAAGTCGAAAAGGGTTTATTATTAAAGTGTGTTATTTAATTTGGAATTAAATAGTGAATTAGAATTAAATACAAATTGAATTGGATTTAATTGTGTAGTTTAATTTAATTCTAGAATTTGTACTTTAAGTACTTATCCGCAAAAACGAGTTTGACTCGAACAAAATCAAATCGTTGTTTGAACATTGGATGATCACTAATTATCAGATTAATTAATTTGATTGATTGATTGATAGCATGCTTATATGAGTGAATACATGGTTGTGATGCATGAATAATGTATATCAGATGGATATTAGATGGGTGGGGCAATTTTAGAAATTGTTGTAATAAATTCGATTTATTAAATTGGACCTGCGTGTCCAGCCTTATCACCTCTATTCTCTTTGTATTCTCTTCTCATCTATTCCCCTCAATGTAAATGAGGTTTCTTTAGAAGTGTAGTGTAACGGGTAGAAGTAGTACAAGTGCTAGCTTGAGTGAGAAAGGGAGAGATTTGATCTAGGATCAATGTGTAAGTATCCATCCGCATATCATTATTATTTATTTTCATATACGCTTTATTATGTATTTAGAATGCATGTTTAGGGTGTATGATGATGAGACCTTAACAAAGATAATTAAATTGGTAGCCAATTTGCACGCGAAAAACCCTCGTTAAATATCAAGCGTCATTTCCTTCCATTGAGTGATTCTTGCTCAAGATCGGAGATTGTCAGGGGTTGTTTTTGACCAAAGTCAAGCCCTTGTCAGTCAAAGATGTGCTTTAATCACGAGGCTTTGTTATATATCGGTGTCGTGTCCAAGTTGTGGTTTGTTTTTGGCCAAAGTCAATACCACTTCTTGTCCATAGACATTTGATTACGAAGCTTCCCTGTCAATGGGTCCACGCTTGACTGGGATCACTAGGTTTGTTTTTGGCCAAAGCCAAGGCCTAGTTGATTCAGAGGAAACGGGTAGGGTATATATTCGATATATAGGCATATATTAGATATATGTTTCGGACTTGGATGTCCACCTACTGGATCTAGGAGTTGGATGGGATCCAATTGATCTTCGACATCTACCTTGTTAATTATCATACAATTTTTGTTTGACCAAAGTCAAGATTGTATGATACTTTAACGGGATCCTAGCCCACTAGGAAACACGGTTTCCCGAGTACTCGACAGAGGGTTAGAGGCTCGACGACGAAAAATAGTGGGAGGCAAGTATTGAATTTGCAATATTCGTTCAATTACTGCCATACGCGCTCATTTAAATTATTTCGTCGTAATATTAAATGTTAGTTGGACTAATATTTAATTGTTGTTTTAATAAACAGTTGGACTGTATTATACTTGATTATATATAATTGGATTATATTAATCAATATATTGAATTAATTAATTTCAGTTTACAGTTGATTTTATAATTGGATTATAGTAATCAATGTAATTGAGGTTAATTAATTTGGATTATATTTGATTATATAGTTGGACTATTATAATCATTATAATATATATAGTACCACTAATCGTTGATTAAATAGTTGGACTATTGTAATCAAGATAAGAAATTGAAAAGTTGGATATTTAAAATATAATCTGGGATTAAAATATTTTAAATGATTTAATTTTCAAATTTTCAATTGGGAATAATAATAGGTTACTTTATTTGATAAAATAACTTATTATACCTACGCCCAAAATTAAGCAAAATAAGTAGAGCATGAAATCTTTGGAATATTTATGTGATGATGACTTTAGTGCTTAATTTAATATACTTGACAATAAATCTATTTTAAAGTTAAAGTTTGCAAGGGCAAGTTGCACAAGGTGCACATCATTTCGATATTCTAAAAACCCAAGGCTTGGCCTAAGGTTCCTAAAATATTGAAAAGGATAATTGACATATCCCAAAGTGACTACCATTTGGATATGGAAGACACGAAGGAATTAAAGAAAGGGCGAGGCTCTGACTTTAAAATATTTGTCAAAGTTATGTTCACTACTAGTATTGAAATTGGATTTTAAATACTTAGTGTGGTACATAAAATATATGTATTGATGTTCAGAATCCGCTATGAGCTGGATACTGACTTCAAGCTGAGATTACTCTGCGAATCAGAAACGGGACGAAAGTCGCTGTTTCGACCGTAGATACCTAAGTTAGGTACTGTTATAATGTAACTAGTTTGACTAGAGACATTATCTCTATATCAGTGTTTAATCCGTTGCGGATAAAACCTTTATATTCTAGAACACTAAGTGTTTTATTATATAAATATGATACCGAGATACACATTAGATGTGAATAACAGAATTTATATTTTGAATATAAAAAAAATCTCAAACATATAAAATGACAAATAAATAGCTCATATTGATTTGATCAATAGAGACTTATTTGTGGCATTGTTGTCTGGGACACAATTAAACGAGACTCGTATATCCACACTTTTGAAGAGTGGGTACTAGGACTGATTTGACTAATCAAATAAGGTCTACGATTCTAGTTTACTAGGTAAAGTACCTAAAATACTATTTACTAGGTAATAGTGTAAAGGCCACCGATCTGTAAGCCCTATTCATGGTGAAGTAAGTGGGCCCATATCTAGCTTGGCTAGATGTGAACATGAATATTTCGTGACCTTAACGGATGTGGCATCACGTTATGGTTATGTGTTTCTTTTGAAGAACACAAATCCGAAACTTTGAGTTTCGACACGAAGTATACAAACAAATCGGCTATAGTATTATACCATCGCGGTAAGACCGTAATGAAAATACTTAAGCATTAAGTTTCATACATAATGAAAGAGTACAATATTCTTTCATATGAGGACTCTCCTCGAGACACGTCAGTTAGACGGTGTGTCCGAACTAAAACCGAATTTTGTTGGACATGATAAGGTTTATCACGAGTCGCTCTGAGCTATGATTTCCTTCAAACAGGATATATATTAACAGTGCAAAACTTATTTAGAATAAGGTTCCATATAAATCTGTTTGACAGATATCATATAGGGTATGAACAGGAAAGAAACGGGGTTTCACATTCCTGATAATTTGGGTATGCTAGGCATAACGTTTGGATGATACCAAACTAAAAGACCCAAATTGGATAAGTGCCAATATAGGTTATCCTAAGGGAAACCTTAAGTATAGTACTTATAAATCCACATGAGAACAATGTGATTGTTGCTCACCATGCGGTTTTCCTGAGAGGAATACCGATATGCAGTGGTCAGTGGGAGGATAGTGATACTCGATGAAAATCAGAGTATACTATTCAAAGCACGAAGTCCTAATGGAACACAAACAATTCATCTATGATGAATCTGTACCATTAATCTTCAATACACAAGAAATCGGGTAGATCGGATAGAGTCAGAAAATAACCTAGGGTATGGGTTTCTGATCTAACCTCATTAAGATGTCAATCTTATGAAGGTATATCCACCGACTACGTTTTGAGGAAGTGATACGAGGTATCGACTCACTGTTATGGCAAAGTGCCATGAGTCCGAAATGGATTCCATGTATAACGACGTTATGGATACTAGTTGTTGTACCACAAAGCATTGTGCCTATTGGTACATTATACGTCTTCAAGGAAGACATACATGGATGGCAACATACCAACGTACAAAGCTAGGCTTTTGACGGAAAGGTATCGTTATCAACATTGTGTTAATAACGGTTCAACCTTTTACCTGTTGCCATGGTAAATCCATTTTGAATATGCTTGTTGATAACTGTATATGTCATTTATGAAATGTGTCAGTTAAAAATCAAAATCGCTTTCCTGAAAAGGAAACCTTTTGGAGAATTTTTATAACATTCTGACGATTTTGTACAACCGACAAAGGTTTGCGGGTTATTCGATCCATGTTTGGATTGAAGCAAGCATAAGGTTCTTGGAACTGTCGTTTTGAAATAATCATAATGATTTATGATTTGACTCAAAACGAAATAATTCTTGTGTATATAAGGAGGTTAGTGGGAGAGCGCACTGACAGTGAAAATTCCCATAAAGCTATTGTCGAAAGCTTGGCTTTCATAGATATTCTTTCAATAGAAATTCTCCGTAGAATTCTGGGGAGTAACAACATTTATTCAAGGAATAAAGATCTACTGGGATAGATTTGAAGTTGTTAACACTCTCTGGGAAATTGTACATTTAAAATGTACCTGTATTGGTGTCTCATACGCTTCGAGCATATGGAGTCACAATCGGGTCAATCCAAGTGATAGTCACTGGATTGAAGTTGAGAACATCTGTTAGTATCTCAGAGAACTAAAGATGCTATCTTAAACTATGGAGAATGAGAACTTGAAGTGACTGGGATCACTACTACAAGATTCCAAACAATTAAAATACTACGGTACTATAAAGTTTGAATAACAGGGACAGTGAGCTGGAAATCTTCCTAGCAAGATAATTGTTCCCGAATAAACAACAAATGCGGATTATTGCTGCAGCTGAGGCAGCAATAGAAGACCGTCTGGGTCGAAAATAAATCTAATAAGATTAGATAAAGTTCTGTTAGCAGCTGAGCTAGGCGTCAGCATAGGCTAAGGAATTAAAGGTCTCATCGACGATCCAGATATATACTTCTATATCATCTGATTCGTTCGGATCATACATCGTGGCGATGTGATGATCGTATAAATCGCGTCAAATGATAAACAAACAAATCCGCTGACGAAAACCTTTCCTCAGCACTTTGAGCGAACCGTACATAGTTCGGGTGTAGGACACTTGAGTGACTCGCTACGTGCCAAGTGGGAGATTGTTGGACATTATGACCCATAGCGTCACTATTTGCACAGATCATTGTGTTGTTGTAGCAAATTAACTATGTGACAAAGAAATTGCACTCTCATCATTTGTGATTAGATCACCATAGATATATAAATGAAGAGAGGTCCATATGATTAGTACCTGGACTGAGAATGATATGAGACAGTATCAGTCCCCAAAGGTTTAATCATTAAATATCCCTAGCCGTAGTATTAATCGAGACTGGACATCGATAATGCGGAATAGGCTAGTATTGCACTTGTGCGCGTTTGTGAGGGCACAACGGCATAGTTCTCATATATATAAGTATTGGATACTTATGCAAGTGCGATAGGAGGTCGTGTTTCACCGAAGGTACGGGAAACATCTTCGCTCTGCTCTGGATAGACCCCCGGAATCCCATTGGAATTTGGTATTATGACTATGTGTCTATGGGAGGCGGAATCAAGGTAGGTGTGTATAGTCTTAACCTGAGACTTGCATCGCTAATACTTACGATAATCGATAAACTTTGGTTTTGGTGGTAGGGGACTTTAAACAGGTTCTGAGTACACCACTTCTGGGTTTATCAGAGAGTCGTAGAGTATTGGGTGTGATGTCAAGACGGAAGTATCACTTCAGTCATATGGAGATGATGTCACGCAGGATACGGTATTAGTGCTCTTAAGTGCTGCGCGGCCATCGGGATATTATGACAAGGTCATGTATATCCGATTATAGAGACTAGTTACCAGACATCCGACATGTGCTTCGTACGGGGCAGACACTTATCCAGCCCCAGGCCTAGCACGTGACTATCCGATACTGGGCCGATATGCACAATACAATTGTATACTACGCTTGATACAGATCTTAATATTCTTATAAGAATATGTCCGGAGAATTAGGTAGACTTGGTGCTTTGCTAGAAGCCAACCTTGTCTCGTAAATCGGTAGAACGTAGTACTTGGTATGTACGTGATTCGGATACTCCGACGACCGTATTTACTGCCAACATATCCGGGGATCTCATGGGTCGCTTCCCAAAGATTCACCGATGACGTATGACTCGCACTTATATTAATCTGGGATTAATATGATGAGAGAGAGAATTAATCTTGGATTAATTACGGAGAAACTTTATCTTGGATAAAATGCCTTATTAGGAGAGAGAGAGAGATCGATTAATTTGGAATTAATCGATAAAATAATATATTCGATATATTATTAAACGAAATTAGATTTCGACGCGGAATTAAAATTAGATTTTAATTCGGGCGAGCGAATTAATTTAGAATTAATTCGTTAGCGACGTGAATAGTGATTTCGCTAGGCGTAATTATTTAGTTCTCGTCGCGACGGAAATTCGTTAATTCGGAATTAGCGAAACCGAGCCCGAAAGTGTTTGCGGACACATTCGTATTTTGAAACGGGTGGAATCCGCAAATCACATCGCGATATCTCATTACATGATACATAGATGATGGATGTATCTAGTCACCTTTAAGGGATGATACATTGTCTCTATTCTCAATGTGAGATAATGATGGCAAATGATGAATTTTCTTTTGGAGGGAAAAACCTTTCACGGTTTTTGAAGGGTTTTTGATTAAAAAATTCATTTTTGGTATTTGATATCATTTTCATTTTTGCTTTTCATTTTTACTCTCTCACGTTTTTGAAACAAAAGCGACAAGTAAATTGAAAAGGAAAACTCTCTCCTCTCTTCTCCTCTTCTCTCTCACGCCATTTTCTGGTTCAAGGGGCAGTGAACTGCCGAACAAGACTTAAAGAAAATGGAGGGAAGCAAGTGCGTTTTGTGGCAAAACAAGAGTGCTAGCACACTCCGGGATCATGCCAAGGTGATAAGGGAAGTATACCCATGAGCAAGGAACGTTTTGATGAAGCTTGGAGCTCGTTTTTCTTGATCAAAATGGAGCAAAACAGAAGCACAAACTGCTCTGCTGCAGTTGGCGCACATGAGCAGTGGGCAGTGAGCAAAATTTCAGTTCGTTTTTTGTTGCCAATCGTCTCTCAACCGCTCGATGTAAGTATTCCGCACTTAAATCGTTGTATTCGCTTATGATTCATGCTTGAGTTTTGATCTTGGGACCTCTAGAAACTCCAACAGATTTTTTATACATCGAAAATGGTGATCTAATTAGTTATAAAGAATCGTGGACTTGTTGAAAAAATGAGATGTGCGTTTTGGAAACTTGACAGGTAATATATGTCCCTAAGCACCACTCAAATAGCCTAGACCACACAGGTATTATTTAAACATATGTGACGATCTCATCTTGCATAGTTTGGAAAGGTACTTCGTGTTCTTCACAGTTCGGAGGTGACCGATTTACGTATATATGGGAAGATGTCATAAAATGAATATATCCGAACTTATAGTGTCTCGTAATATGAAGTGTACTCGTTGAGCACTTGAGTAGCCAAATGTATTGGATAATAAATAATATTTGAAATTATAATTATCAATTAAATAATGAATTATTAATAGATAACATTAACTATTTCTTGGACCAATTGAGATTAATTGGATTAATATTTAATGGTTATATAAATAATAACATGATATTTTTATTATTATTTAATTAATATATTTTTGGTAGAGAGATATTATTTAATTATAATATATAATAATATGTTGTACTAGGGAATTGATATTTAATGAAGTTGCATGCTTAATAATAATTAGATTAACACCTATTACATATATGTGGTCTTATTAGAACTTGCCAACACATTAGGTTTTATTATACAAAGCATATATAAACTGAAGTGCTAGCAAAATCTTATAATCCTTCAAAAGTTAACCTATACTAAAATTTGGTGGAGAGCTTGCAAGGAAAATACCACAAATTTTGGTGGAGAAACTTTGATCTTCTCAACAACTCAATCAAAGAGATTTGAAGATTTGATATTTTTTTAACCTTACTAGGTAACTTCTTGATCATCTCTTTCATGATATGCCTTCTTTGATTATTTGGATGTCATGCTTGAAGCATGTAGTGATGTGTTATGCATTGGATGCATAACAGCAAAACTTGTGATTGTGTCGAGGTTAAATGGATTGTTCTCAATAGAGACACAAGTTTCATGTAATTAGGTCAAAGAATGTTTCTCACATCCTAATATTTCCAGGCATGTGATGGGAAGGTGACGACTTAGCTATCACCCGAACCCCTTACATACACTGCTAGCTGTACTGAAATGACTGACTCTTCATATACATATATACATCATAAACCTGCAAACTTATCTATTTCATGTCACAAATCTATACACACATAAAAATAACTGACATAATATTTGATACATATACATGGCCTTATAGCCTATCTTGACGTCATCTGACACTGACGACTGGGTCCAACTCTGTACTGACGCCTGAGATGTGTAATGACTACCGTTAAATACCGTCTCCTCCAAGCAATGCCTAAACCTGTGGTTTGCAAAACAACTGGAAAGTGGGGTGGTTCAGGTCTTTTGAAAGACTTGATGAGTAAATACTGGAAAGCCAATAAAAAAATAAAATCTGAAGTGAAATACATGATTAAATTGAAACAAAATATAAGAGAGTGTTAAAGAACTGAATCAGGATAACATAAATAATAAGCTGGGAATCCATGGAGGTAATTGAAATATGAATACATGACATAAAAATCTAGAACTTAATCTAACTGATAACTGGGTACATTACTGAAACTAACTTTACTATTCTGACTTGTTGCCCTTAACCTGACTTGGAGCTTTCATATGCTTTCTACCATGGCCTAAATGTTATGTGGTGACATGAGTCTGCATGAACTATAGTGAGCTGTCTGAACTGGGAACTAACGATTGACATCCTAATCTACTAACGTGGGCTTAACCGATATGATCTGACTTGAAAGAATATGAATTGAACCTGACTTTGAAATCTAAATGACTTATACTAGATCTACCTACAATGAAAGCTGCTTACTGAACACGACTTAATCTTAACTGATTTCTTCTGGAATTACATGAACTGAAAGTGCATGTGCTGAATTAGTAATTTAAACTGAACCTGCATGACTAGGCGCTGAACGCTTAAACTAAATAAGTTTGAGCTAAACCCAAATGTTAAACTGAAATACATGAACTGAACATTAAGTGTATAAACCATTTCAGCCTCTGTGATTTGTAAATATGTTAGCTGAATCTGAATATTAACTAACATACATGTGTTATTCCTGATTACTTTGCATGGACTGATCTAGTTATCTAACTGAATGCATAAGTTAACCTTAACTATTTGAACTATATATGCATGAGCTAATATGCTTGCTGCATGAACTGAAAAACTACATGTGGACCATGATCATGAAACTAATACATGCTATAACCAACCACTCATACTCGTGGCAAAAGCCATCACAAGCCTGTGGTGGCTTAGTTCTAATCCATCATGTGCGTAAATATTGAAATCTGGGATTTATTATATGAACCACAACCTATAAACCTGAAACTATCATGAGCTAAGATGTTATATGCGGACACGAATCTGGATGATCTAAATCTACATTCTATAGGAGCTAGACATGACTATCGGGAAACATGATATGCATAGATGAAGTTGTAATGTAACATGACATGGATGCATTACACTTAAGAATGGAATTAATTATGAAAGCATGAAATTCATATTTGAAAATGTATATTAAAATCAACAGTTCTGTAAAAACAACTTCTTAATTCATAAAGATATAAACTTGGTTCTTTCTCAAAAATCTATGTGGGAATCTTGATGTTAAAATCTGAAATCTAGAGTAATCGTAAATCTTTAGAAAACCTGAACTCATAGAAACATAAGTAGATTCATTCTAAAAAATTTCTTTGGAAATCCTGGTGTGAAACTCTAAACTCTTAAGTAACTGAAGAATCTGTAGAAAACCTGACGCATGGAGGCGTTTCATATCACTATCCCCCCATATGCCTAAACTAGTACCTTGGGACGTTACGTATTATCGTCGCCCAAGTCACTGAACTAGAGGTAGGAGCGCTAATCAATGATGGCATCCTGGCCCTGAAATTAGGATCTAAGATCATCATATAACACCGTCCTCTAGTGCTGAAACTACATGTGCACATGGTTTCTGTATTTGGTATAAAATCTGACGCATAGAGGCGCTACGTATCACTGTCCCCCAAGTCACTGAGCTAGAGTTATGAGAGCTAATCAATGTTGTCATCATGGCCCTTAAACTAGGATCTATGGGCATCATGTAGCACCGTCCCCTAGTCCGAAAAGTACATGTGCATATGGCAGTTGTAACTGGTAGAAAATATTATGCATGGGGGCGTTACGTATCGCCGTCCCCCCAAATGCCTAAACTAGTGCCTTTACCTATCATCGTCTCCCAAGTCACTTAACTAAAGTCAGAAGAGCTAATCAATGATGTCATTCTGGCCCCAAAACTAGGATCTAGGGGCGTCATGTAGCTTTGTCCCCTAGTCCTGAAATTACATGTGTACATGTATATTGTATCCATCAATTCCAGAATCCGTCAATTCCAAAGTCTCTTAAATTGGGCTTTTTCCCCAATCTATAAAGAAAATCATAAAAGAACTCATTTTAAAATATCAAAAGTATAATAACATGTGATAATCTTGAAAACTGAAAAATGACTTTTGAAAACGACATATATGATTCATTACTAGCTTAAGACTGATAGGTCTAATTTGAGAACACAAATGATAGAGATGCAGAATTCTTGATTTGGAAATCTATGAATGCATAGTGAATTATGAAGAACTAAAATTGATGCATTTTGCTTTATCTTAGTAAGAAGATGTTGCTTTATGAGATGCATAATTAAGAGGTGGAGAAAATTTGCTTGGAACTGGTGTGGGCTTCTAGAAAATTATGGTACTACTTCCAGTCTTACAGGATACGAGTGGTTACTAAGGAATATCCGTTGAGATACCTATAGTATGTACCTTCTCTGGTGAGAAAGTTGGGAAGTTGGTTGATGCTACTCACTGAGTTGACATCGAATACATCACCAAAAAAATGATTGAAGGCCGCGTCGTGGCGGTATTCCTAGAAAAATAATCGATTGAAGGAGAGAGTTATGAATATAAGTTCCCTGACGATAAGATAAAGGCAATAATCATTCAAGTATGGAAGATTTATTTTGACGGAGCTATGAATTACAAGGGCACATGGATTAGAACTATTATAGTTACTCCATAAGGATACACTCTCCATATAGCTAAAAGGCTAGCTTTCTTGGTCAATAATAATATGGCTGAATAGCCCTAGAAGCCGAAGATGTGGAGGTTTTTGGAGATTCAATGTTGGTGGTTAAATAGATCCGAGGGGAGTGGGAATCGAAGGAATAAAATTCAAGGTCGTATCTAGCCCAACTCAGAACATTACTGTAAAAAAATCCCAATATGCATTTTCCAGCATTTGCCTATAGAGGAGAACCAGATGGCGGATGCCTTAGCCACCTTAGTTATAACATTGGAAACCTCGAAAAAGATAATGATGCGTCCGTTGATTTTGATGACTACCAGTAAGCCCGCTTATCCGATAGTCAATGAGATTGAAAGAGACGACAAGAGGCCACGATACTATGATATTCATAACTTCTTGGATAAGGTAGAATTATAAGAAATGGCAAGCAGAAAAGGCAGGTTGGCTATTAAAAAATGGCCTCCTTGTTCATTAGCCTGAAAGAAAATCAATACAAGCGGTAGAGCAATGGAGTGCAGCAAAAATGCCTAAAGAAAGATGAAGCTAGAAAGACGATGGAATAAATCCACGTAGGAGTATGTGGTCCACACATGAGCAGGCTCAATCAATTAAGGAAAATTATCACACAAGGATTTTACTTGTTGACTATGGAAGTTGATTTTGCGAAATTAGTGAAGCGATGTAACGATTGTACAACTAATGGGAACCTAAACCATTTGCCATTGACGGAATTACATGGGCTATCAAAACCTTGGCCGTTTTTAGCATGGGGAATCGACATGATTTTTGAGATCAAACCACGAGCCTCTAATGGACACAAATTTATAGTATTGGCAGTAGATCGGTTTTCTAAATGGGTAGAAGCGAAGTCCTTTTGCAATGTCACAGCCAAGTAAGTGGCTTAGTTTATAGCCATAAAATCATTTGTCGATATAGGATGCCGCATCATGTGATGACAGATAATAGGGTTCAGTTTCAGCGAGAGACCAAAGCCATGTTATAGAAGTATGGGATATCACACTAGAAGTCTTCCCCATATAGATCACAGGCTAATGGAGCAATAGAGGCCGCCAATAAAACTCTGTAGAGGATCTTGGCTAAAATGACAAAAAACTATAAAGATTGGGCGGATAAGTTGTCGTTTGTGTTATGGGGGTATAGAACATCGGTCCGAGCTACAACAAGAGCTACAGCTTACTTATTATTGTACAGGATGGAAGCCGTGTTACCCATGGAAATTGAAATGCAATCAATGCGCATCATGAAGGAAGCGGACTATCCGAGCACGAATTGATGGCAGAAAGGCTCGAGCAGATGGTTTTGATGAATGAAAATAGGGTGAAGACATTGTATCACACCCAAATATATCAGAAAATGACAGCCAGAGATTTTAATAAGAAAATCGGGCCAAACAAGATCAATGAAGGAGATCTAGTACTAAAATAGTCACGACCTCTGATGACAGATCCGAGGGGAAAGTTCAGGCCTAACTGGGAGGGGCCCTACTTATTCAAGAAGGTGTCAAAGAATGGAGCAGTGTGATTATTCGGTATGGAAGGCATGAATTCATGGAACCCATCAATATGGACAGGCTAAAGAAATATTTTGCATAAAAAAAAAAAAAAAGGCTCGTTAGACTGAAAATCCGCAAAGGACGACCTAAGGAAAATGAGAGCATCCCGCTAAACCCAAATATTTAAGGCAAAAGTTGGGGATAAATAAGCGAGAGGAAAATAATTAGTTGGAAATCCCGAAAGGGCCGGCTAGCGACAGGGGTGAGCGCCATGATGAAGCAAATAAGTATAAATCACTATCACATGTGTACCTAGGATCATCACACATATTTTGAGTCTAGTCTAGTGGATTTACTCAAGAATTTAAACTTTGATTTAAAATAAGCACTTTGAAAGTTTCATTGACCACAATACTAAACGTTCTCTGATGAGGACATTTTTATGGAAAGCTGACCAAGATTTTCTTAATTTATTTTTTTAGTAATTATTATTTTTCAATATTATGTGTCAAATGATGTTAGTATAGTCGATATATACCTTTAAGAGACTATAACTCATCCATTAGGACCCCTTAAGTATTTGAAGACTTATTAATAAATACGTTAAATGTAATCATATTCACTACAAAATTGGCGTAGGTAGTTTATTTAGTTGTTTATTTTTTATTTACGTTTTGTTTTGTTTGGGATTAGTAAAAATATAAGTTGAGTATGATAACTTTGTAAAATGTCTATATTTATCACCCTTAATTATATGATTTATGAGATAAGTCTGAGTCATTTGACTATTGTACGCATTTTTATATTGTTTTGTAGATAAAAAGCTTTACGTACTTATTTAGATGATTTATAGTCAATTATAATCAAATTCAGCAAAGACCAGATCAATATTTTCTCACGATTACGAGTGTAGATCTGGTGGTGCGACCCCTCATTACGTGGCGCACTAGTAGCCTTGTGTTAAAAATCACTGAGACACAAAACATTTTCGAGGCACAACAGAAATCCTTTAGTGGCATGACTCGAGATATTTCATATTTAGTGGGGCTACATAAGGAAGTTCCTGGTGCCACACGAAGCCTTCACAAATTATTACCGAGAGCTAAAACAAGTTAGTTGCATGTCAACAAAGCACTTACGGCACGCCATTGGCCCAAAATTTATTTTAATTAGAAAAGTTATATATCAAAGAGGAAGCTTCCCTACATCAACTGACAAAAAAGCCAGACTTGTACAAACCCAGCAGTTCCGACTTTTAGAAAAAAGATTTAACTTTTAAAGCTGAAAAAAAGAGCGACTAGTACTAGGTAATGTACAATTGAATCCGAGATTCTCATCATGACTTCTTTCTCTTCTTTAATTTCTCTAATTATTGTTGAGCAAATGTATTATTAATCATTTTTAACATGGATAACTCGATCAAATTTTACTTCCACACATTCAATGAAACATAATCATAAAATCTTAAGAAAAACCTGTAAATTATTGAGGAAGATGAAGCAACTAAAAGCAAGTCGAGACTCTGTCTTTATGAACTTATTAGCCCCGCCTCGGTGGTCTACGGATTTCTTATGGCTTATGTTCTCATGGGATAAATTGGTTGCTTCTTGTAGAATTGTAACTCATTTCTTCAAGAACTTGAACTTGGAAAAATGGTGGAAACTCTCAACTCTAAACCTAAGTATGTAAGTATGTGATTTTTTGAATGAATAAAAATGAACCCAATGCCCCATTTTTATAGGCATGGATAGGTGCCTTTGTGTGCACCATTTGGTTTAGGGTGTAATCATTCTAAAGGTTATACCCCTTCATAATGCCCTATAAATTCTAGATTTATATTCTTTCATCTTTAGAGGACATGTCCATTCAACTTCTGTATTTCCTATAAGACACTTCTTAAGGGACATGTCTTTCCTACAATTTTAAATATTAGAGAATTTCCTACAATCCCTCAAATTATATAATTATTAATGCAGACACGTAAGCGAGTTTCCTTAAAATAAAACTACATCGGAATAGGTAGTTCTCGTCTTGAACCTTTCCTAGTGAATGACAATTGGATTTATTTGGCACAATATTAACCCATACTCTTAAATTGTTCTGCCGTTGGTGTAAGCCAAGACAATAGTCATCATACAGTTTCACTTCGACCATTTCCAATTCTACGGTTGTGTTTAATTAGGCCATGAACATCGGTCCTGGCTTCATCAAGTACTTTAGATAATCCAGCTTTTAAAAGTCCATGGATACGGCCTCACTTTTTACTTAAATAGGTGATCTATTGTAAAAGGTAATATGTCTTTACCCTCATTAAGACTCTTCTCCTAATATAATGATCATTAAAAGTCTTCTCTTATCCTAATCTTTACAGACAGCTCTCTACTTCGTTATAGGAATATGAAAGAGTATAGAACTCTACAATACTTGTTTTAAATTGCACAAAGTTTCAGTTGTTCATTTTGAACCTAGATCTTAGGATCTCCAGTCGGCTAGGTTGAGTTTCCACAGTGACAAATCATAATTTATAGCTTCAAGCTCATTCATCTCAATGACTTCTCAACTTGCTCTCTTGGTAAACATTTAGTAAGTGGATCCACTAGTTTTTCTTTCGACTTGACATAATCTATTGAAATTATACCGCTTGAAAGAAGTTTCCTTATAGTTTTGTGTCTACGATGTATGTGTCAAGACTTCCCATTATGCATCGTATTTCGGGCTCTCCCAATAGCCAAATCACTATCACAATGTATAGTTATAGTTGGCACTAGTTTGGCCAATTTGGAATATCCTCTAAGAATTTTCGAAGTCACTCCGCTTCTTCTATCGTTTTGTCTTATGATATGAACTCAAACTCCATAGTAGATCGGGCAATACATGTTTCCCTCGAGGATTTCCATGACACAACTACACCACTAAGTGTGAAAATAAATCCACTCGTGGATTTGGAATCCACTATATCAGATATCCAGTTAGCAGCGTTGTATCTCCCTAGAACAACATGATATCTCGTATAATGCAGACCATATTTTGAATTTTCATTTTGATACCTCAAAACTATAACTATGTCTTTCCAGTAGTTATGTTCTAGATTACTCATATATTTACTAAGCCTATTTACAACTTGAGCGATATCAGGCCATGCAATTTATGAGATACATCAAACTTTCAATGATTCTCAAATACTCTAATTATGATAGGTTTATAGGAGTTCTAGCTACGTTTAGATCTTCATTGTTATTTTTCTCAAGTATATTCTCAACATAACGAGCCTGAGATAATATGTATCCCTATGATGTTATAGAAATCTTAAATTCTAATATCACATCAGATACTCCTAAATTTTTCATGTCAAATTTACTGGTCAATACTTTCTTGGTAGACTGAATCATCTCATAATTGCTACCAATTATCAGCATATCGTCTACGTAGAGACACATAATGACATATCCTTTTTGAGTTGATTTCGTCTATACACACTTATTACACTCGTTGATTTTGAATCCACTTGGAAACGTTTCTTTGTAAATTTCTCATTCCATTGTTTAGGTGCTTGTTTTAGTCCGTATAAAGATTTTACAAGTTTGCACACCTTTATGTTCTTGTCCATGAAGATTAAGACCTTCTGGTTGTTCCATGTAAATCTCCTCATCCAATTTACCATTTAAGAATGTCATCTTCACATCCATTTGATGTATTTTAAAAGCAAATATCGTTGCTATGGCTATAAATATTCTTATTGAAGTGATACGGGTCACGGGTGAATAGGTATCATAGTAATCAAGGCCTTTTTTTTCTATAACCTTTTATGACAAGTCTTACCTTGTACTTATCCATTGATCCATCCGGCTTCATCTTCCATTTGAAAATCCATTTTTAGCCCAGTAGCTTACAACCTGGAGGAAGATTAACCAACTCCCAAGTATGGTTTTGAAGGATATAATAAATCTCACTATTGATAGCCTCTTTCCACAAAGGTGCATCCGCATAAGACATTGCTTCTTTATAACTTAAAGGCTCATTTTCTAACAAGTATATAAGAAAATTTGGTTTAAATGACTTATATATTCTTACTCTTTTGCTACGTCTAGGTCCATTTTCCTATATTTTTTCATGTTGATCTGATTTTTGGTTAACTTGATCACTACTTATTATAGTATCGATGGTCATTTTGAGAGAATTCATTCTTGATTTTTCATTACAAGAAAATATCTCTTCAAAGATTATCGTATTCCTTGACTCAATTTTCATATTTGGATTGATGTCAGGAATTTCATATTTATATACCAAGAATCGATACACGCTATTATTGTGAGCATATCCAATGAATATACAGTCAATGATTTTTTGTCATATTCTCACATTCTTAGGTTTATGAACTATCACTTTGGTGAGACACCCCTACACTTTCATATATTTATAGGAAGATGTGTGACCTTTCCATAATTCATAAAATGTATTTGTTAGGGTTGGTGCTCGGAGTGCCAATCTGGATCATATTTATGTCCGATTCATAAATACAAACAATTATATTTTTCATAATATTACTAATTTAATAGTAGCACCCTTGTTTTTTATACACATATTCGATCTAATTACGATTAGATATCTGATTAAGATTAGATTGAAACTGAATCTGGTTCAGTGATACGTGTATATTAGACAAAAACCCTAGGATTTACAATATAGTGCGCAGTTACAACATAGTTTGTAATTGACATTGCGAAGCGCGCTATAAGATATATATCCTTAAATAAAGTTCATGGTCAAGATTTACTAACACGGGTCGGTTAGTAAAATCCACTGAGACCAGTACATGTCGTATATCGTGACTTATCTGATGGTTTATCCCAATGAACCATGAGTCTCTAGAGACTCGTATAAACATGTAGGTGTTTATTTGATAAGCATTGAATGACTCACTGAAGGTTTTCTAATAGATGGTACACCAACGTCAATAGGAACCTTCTTGAGTTGAGCGAGCATAGTGGTCCTTCGACTTGAGATACCATAGTGGGATATATGAGTTATCCTCCACACTTTGATGGCAGTCACGTCACCGATCTACTTAGATCAGAACTCCACATGTTCGTTGGGTGTGGACTGATGCTCATGATATCCAGTGTGTATCAATATAGGATCCGTAAGTCCTGTATACAGGGCATAGGCATCCTCACGTGTTTACGATCTAGTAAATCCATGGCTGTGGTATAACTTCGAAAATCAGTTCGGAGTGTTATGTAGAGATCGTAAATTGAAATTCGATTGTATTATACCCAACGGATTTGACGTTGTTATCTATATCCTAGGTATAATATGGATAGCCTGTGATGGAGGGATTATACGTATGCAATGACCTCGGCTTGCATAGTTTAGCGAGATTATCTGTGGTCATCATAATCCATAAGTGGGTGGATTATAGACACGAAATTGGATTTCGTGACGGATAAACCTAAACTTAGAGAGTCCCACAATATGAAGTTTACTGGTTGAGCACTTGGACAACTCGATATGAATAATACAGATTATTCATAATACTTCACTGGATTAAATGAGTTAATTTGGATCGTTTAATCAGTTAAACAATAACACATGCATTATGGGATTTTGTCCGATAACAATTATTATGTATTGTATTTGATACATAATACGATTAGATACACATTAATTATTCATCAAATGAGATTTTGACACATGCCATTAATATATGTATTTGTTATTTATTGTAAATAAAAATACATATATAATAATAATTACATTAACTAATTATTTGGATATTTAATAATTAAATATTTGAATGATTAATTAATAAACTTTTCCATAAATGTTATGGAATTTGTTTAATTATTATTGGTACATTTGTCTTGCTTTAATTTTACTTTATGTGTGTTCTAAATTGATTGGCTAACATAAAGTATGATTTATTTAAATAGACTAATAGAGCAAAAATGACAAAAACGCCCCCACACCTTGATAAAGTCGGTCAACACTTCTTTTTAATTGAAAAATTTTGTTTTCTCTCTGTTGTTCACTCCATTGCCGAGAGCTTCAAGTAAAATGGGTCTCAAAATTTGGTTTGATGATCCATGAAGAAAATGAAGGAATAATTCAAGAAAAGGCTTGGAAATCAAAAGATTAAAAGGTATTCTTCTACAAACCAAGCTTGAAATTTAGTTTCATGTTTTCTTGAATTCTTAGAATGGTTCTAGGGTTCCTTAGTTTCTTAAAATTTGGGCTTTGGTGTTAATGGATGTATTGGAAGTGATGAAGTATGTGTGAATGTATTTTGAACTGGATTATAGTAATTTGAGTTCAATTTGTTGTTGGAAAACCTTGTTGCCATTCTAGAGTGTAATAGCCACTCTTATTATGCCTAGAATTGTTCTAGAGTTCTTCATGTGTGGTGACATTGAATTGGTGTTGAGATTAATTGATTTAGTCTTAAAAATTTAAATTTAAAGCATGAAAAATCATTAATTTTGGTTCCCGATCAGATCTATTAAAACTGAAATTTTTGTGATGAATTTGATGTCATATGAATGTAATGGATGTGTTTTAGGAGTTGGAACAATTTCTGGAAAGTTTTTCGGAGTTGAAATTAGCAAAAACAGCCAAAAATGGTGTTTCGAGTGACTTTTGAGTCAACTGGGTGATGGCTGCCCAAACAGTGAATCCATCACTGTTCAGACAGTCCATGAACTGCCCTGACACTATTAGGGTTGACCTGGGTAGTCCCCATAAGTGTTGGGTGGTCAGTTCGGTCAAAAACACATTTTGCTTCATTTTACGGAAAAACGATTTTCGTAAAGGTTTCGTGACGTTTCAATTTTATTTATATCGATATTTGATATTGAATAAATAGGTTTAGGTGAAATATGAATAAATTATTCATATTACATATTGAATAATTTATTCGGTAATTTGAAAAAGTATTGTCCAATATTTTGTGAGGTAACTTGTTTAGAACCTAGTTAGAGGAAAGCAAAGCTTTCCCCCACAAGTTCTGGGGTAAACCAGAGCTTGTCAACATGGCATTCATCATTTCCTTCAACATTTAATTTTTTTATTCTGCAATCCCGTTTTATTGAGGCGAATAAGGAGCAATAGTTTCGTGAATTATTCCTTGACTAGAATAATATTCACCGAATTGTGACACATATTCACCTCCCCTATCACTCTTGATTCTTTTTATTTTCTTACCAAGTTGATTTTTAACTTCATTCTTATAGTGTACAAAGCTCTCAATAGCTTTATCTTTGCTCATTAGGAAATACATATAGCAGAATCTTGTGTTATCATCGATAAAAGTATCAAAGTACTTTTTACCGTCTCTAGATTGCATAACATTCATATCACACACATTGGTGTGAATAAGTTCTAAGAGTTCAGAACTTCGTTCTATGGAATGAAATGATGTTCTATTCATTTTCGCTTCAACACATGATTTACACTTATGTTGGTTATCAATTGTAAATTTAGATATAAGCTTCATGTTAATTAATTTATGCATTGTATCATAATTAACATGCCTCAAGCTACCATGCTATATATTTTAGGACTTAATATTATAAGCAGAAGAAGTAGCTTTATTATTATTAGCACTTACATTGAACTTGAAAAGGCCATCAGTGAGGTATTATTTTCCTTGTCAGTGGAAACTTTTCAAAAATAAATACAAGCTTTAAGCCATTCTTGCTAAGGACTAAACTCGAAACCAAGTTCTTCTGAATATTAGAAACATGTAAAATATTCTTCAATTAAGCTCATTCCTATATGTAATCTTCATAACCACTATGCCTTGTCTAACAACTCTAGAGGTAAATGAGTTTCCCATAGTGAGATGATCACCACCATCGTCCTTATGATAAGAGGAAAATATTTTATTGTCAGCATAAATATGACAAGTAGCCTCGTGTCTACCCACCATTCTTTCAGGTATCCAACCAAGTTGGCTTCAGTTACCACTGCTGAGAGGTTCAACTCTGAGATCTCATCAGTTAATAACTTAATTTCAATGACGTAGGCCAATGTTTTCTTTTTCTTGCCTTTGTTATGAGACTTTTTATTTCTGCAGTCCTTTGCCATGTGACCACTTTTCCCACAAATGTAGCACTTCCCCTTGAACTTCTTATATAGATGGGAAGAATAAGCTCTACTGTTCTTTCTCTCTCTATTACTATTTCCACCCTCGACGATGTTGGCCTTAAACTCCATAGTCTTGTAGCTAGCCTTCTTGGACTTTCTACTGCCCTTTTTGATTCGCAACTACGTCTTCAAGACTCATATGTTTCTCTTGTGTTTCATATAACTCTTGAACTCATTCCATGATGGAGGTAACTTCTCAATAATTATTGCAACTTGATATTTCTCGTAAACTTTCATTCCCTCTTCCAGTATTTCATGAATGATCAACTATAGTTCAACCAAATGAGACATTATCATAACTGAATCTACCCATGAAAAATTTCTTTTGTCCTGCATCCTCTATTTTGTACTTCTTCTCAAGAGATTCTGAGAGATTCTTTGCATAAGTCATGTCTTGGTACACATAGTACATGATATTGTCAAGTCCTCTCAATAGATAGTTCTTGCACAAGAAGCTACATTGGACCATGCCTCAACTCGTAGTTTCTTGGTTGTTTTCGTTTCTCCCACCACAGGACCCGGGGGAGCTTCTTTGAGATATTTAGCCAACTATAGTGTTGTCAGATAGAACATTATTTTTCTCTGCCATTGTTTGAAGTTTTCTCTGCCACTATTTGAAGTTTACTCCCCAAAATTTATCCAGTTTCTCTCTATGAGCGACCAGTAATGTGATATTTCCACTAGCCAGGTATAACTGTAAGTCAAACAGAAGAAAAATTACATAAAGATCAACTTTATGATCATGTTTATGTGTTACTCTAAAGATCTGCTTGTTATTATTTTGGATAGTAGTACCAAATAATACAAGTCCTTGGATTTGTGACTAAAATTTCTTATGATAGATGAACAAAGAAAAATTCCCAAAGGACGAGAGGTCTGGTGTAACCACATAAGTCCCTGTCCAATCAGCTTGTTGACAGAATTTCCTTAATCATTTTTTCAATAGAAAATCTTAAACATTTAATCTTTAGTGTTATATTTTAGTTCTCTAGCTCACGCATAACAGTTGTATAAGTTATAAAGTCAATCAAGCTTAGAAGGAATTACTTGTGTATAACTCGAACCAAGTCTTTGTGATACATTTTAAATGTTCAACCAAGTATACAACAAACAATAAATGATCTCAATTTTATCACATAATCTACTAGGTGTATACATGTGATAATTGAACACCTTAATATTAACTAAAACTTATACTACCAATTTTACAAAAGTTCAGTATATGATTTTACTAAGTTAATATTAATGAACGCATATGTGGACACCGATTTTCACCACTGGTCCACAACCGAGAATTCATATGATGGGGCATTAGCGATCCTGCAAAACAAAGGTAAAGTCAACGGGGAGTTCCTACCCACCGGTGTGTTGGGTGCCGTAGGCACTCCGACGCTCAAGTCAGTAGTGATGATGAGCGAAAAATATTGAAGAGCAAGGTTCAGGGTTACCTTGACATCCGTAGACTGCCATGAGGGCGGTGAGTCGGTGTTTA
This sequence comes from Zanthoxylum bungeanum, assembly GCA_019454045.1. Classification (NCBI taxonomy): domain Eukaryota; kingdom Viridiplantae; phylum Streptophyta; class Magnoliopsida; order Sapindales; family Rutaceae; genus Zanthoxylum; species Zanthoxylum bungeanum. The sequence continues at coordinate 51,813 of SKCR01039930.1, forward strand.
GAGGATGATCTCTTTTAAGAGCTCAAGTTTAGAGCTAAAAAAGCTCCCTCCAGTGATTCCAAATTCTGTCATTTTTTATAGGCTATTATGAGGTGGGTCTCTTTAATATATTAAATGATAAACTCTTCGGTCAAAAAAATGGCTAATCACGTGAGGTAATTAATATATATTTCGGTTTAGCTATTGGAAAGTCAGTGGGTTGTCTTGTGGGATTTCTCTGATATATGGGCATGAGATGTGTTCAATTCCTTGGTCTAACCTTTGCCAATGAATGGGTTGTTTGATGGAATTGGGATTTATTAAGTAGAGTTAAGTTCATGGGTCCTATACTGTTAGGTATTTAGGTTTGGAATAATATTAGGCCCGAGATGAAAAGACTATTTTACCCTTGGCCCAAATTTGGCTAGTATAATTTTTCATCTACTCTATATATGAAGGAGTTCTTGGCTTGGAAAGTATTCAACCAGTATTTCATTTGGGGTATGTATAAAGCATGTAAGCATACCTGGACATTGATGTCGTTTGGATCTGTTAAAGGTCATAGCATGTTGATAGAGCTAAGTATATATTCGTGGATAATCAACCGAACAATCATAGACGTTGATATCATTTGGACCTGTCCAAGGTTTTATCATGCTGATGAAACTAAATAATTATCAAGGATGATCCTCAGTTGATCAAATCCGATTGTTATTGTTGCTTGTCTCTGGGATAATCCTCAGTCGACTCGACCTTGGCATTGATATTACTCGAACCTAGGATGATCTTTGATTGACCCGACCTATCTGGGATTATCCTCGGTCAACCTGACCTATGTGTTGATGTAGCTTGCATCTGGGATGATCCTTGGTCGACCCGACCTGGGCATCGATGTTACTCGGACCTAGGATGATCCTCGTATAATTTGACCTATGTGTTGATGTTACTCGGACCTAGGATGATACTCCATCGACCAGACGAAGGCTATGACAATCTCCAATCGACCAAATCAGTTAAGGGTCAGGGGAGTCTTCAACCTTATCCAGACCAGATGTAGGTCATAGTATTGACTCATCATGATAACCAAACCATCTAAGGGTCGGGGAAGTCTTCAATGTCATCTGGACCAAATGAAGGTCCAGGTCTTGACTCGAGTCGATATGGGCTATGGAGAATATTCCTAGTCGAGTGAACAAGATGAAGGTTCAAGATCATCTCCAGTCGACAAACCAGCTAAGGGTCGGGGGAGTCTTCAATGTTATCTGGACCAGATGAATTTCCAGTCTTGAGCCATGGGTAATGTTCCCAGTTGATTGAACCAAATGAAGGTTCAAGATCATCTCCAGTCGACCAAACTAGCTAAGGGTCGAAGGAGTCTTCAATGTCATCTGGACCAAAAGAAGGTCCATGTCTTGACTCTACTCGATATGAATCATGTAGGGAATGTTCCTATCGTGTGGACTAGATGAAGGTCATGATAGTCTCCAATTGACCAAATCAGCTAAGGGCCGATGGAGTCTTCAATGTCATTTAGACTAGATGAAGGTCCAGGTCTACATGTATGTCGTATGACGTTTCCTGTGCGCTTAAAACCATGAATCATGTTAGCAAGATGGAAAAAAAAAATACTTTTACCTATCATCTGGAGACTAGGTCGTCTAAACTTTTTGATAGAATTTGGAATTTAGCCAATGATTTCGTGTCGAAAGGAACTCGTTTCGTTGTGACATTGCATATATTTTTATGTCGTATGAGAAATATTGGAGTTCCTGATCTTTGAGGTTATTCTCTTCCATGTTATCGAAACTCCTTCCTTTTAGACCTGATGGAGGTCCATAAGACTACGATCGACTCGACCTGATGAAGGTGCATGATAGTCTTTCACTATACCCAACCTGATTAAGTTCAAGGGGGTTTGGTCGACTTGTCCTGTAAGAGGTCCTTTGTATTCTTCATTTTACCCGACCCGATGAAGGTTATGAAGCTTAGGTAGACTGGACCTGATGGAGGTCTTTGGGATTCTTCATTTTACCTGGCCTGTTGAAGGTTGGGAGGCTTCACTCGACTAAACATGATGGAGATCCTCATGGTCTTTCACTCTACCCGACCTGATGGAGGTCCTCGGGGTTCTTCACTCTACTTGACCTATTGAAGGTCTTGAGGCTTCGGTCGACTCGACCTTATGGAGCTCTAAGAGACTTCCTATATAGGCTGGAGTTGATGAAAATCTATACATATCATATGGAGAATATGACTATCATTTCATGTCGCCTGGAATAGATGACAAATCTTTCATATAGTCTATAGTATATGACAGTCAATGCACATCGTATGAAGTTCATGAAAATTCTTCTACGTAGTCTGGAGAAGGTGAATATCCTTTCATGTCGTCTGGAGATAATGACTATCCTTCTACGTAGTCTGCAATAGATGACATTCTATCAATGTCGTCTGAGGAATATGATAATCATTTCATTTCATATGAAGGAGATGACAATTTATCTATGTCGTATGGGGAATATGGCTATCTTTCCACATCATTGGGAGTTTATGGAAATCATTAAATGTCATTTGGAGAATTTGACTATCCTCTCATGTCGTCTGAAAGAGGTGATAATCATTACATGTTGTCTGGAGAGGATGACATTCCATCAATGTCTTCTAGAGTATACGATAATTCATCCAAGTCATCTTAAGTACTAATAATTCTTCCTTGTCATATTGAGAAGATGGCAATCTTAGAGAATGCTTCTTGGTCGATTGGGTATGCTCGAGGTTTACGAGGGATTCCCATGTCGACTGGGAGACGTATGTCAATTGGGCTATGTGATGGTCCATATGTAAAAAAAATATTTTCTTAATATTAATAATCTTTAGTCTTTGGTATATAAGAAATTTTCATTCCTAAGAGTCACTTGGTCTGGAAGATGAATGAGATAAATTCGCTGAAGACTGGTGCTGTATCATGTAGGCTGAGGGCATGCGATTATAATCAATGTTTTTAGGGTGATGATTCCCAACTTGCGGAGCCCGACTGTCTATTGGTTGATGGGTCCTTGCATCCGAACTCATTTTTCGTTTGGAAGAGTTTGAAATTTTCTCTTCATAAAGGTTACTGGGAATGTCCCGTTTCTTGCTCCTCTTGTCTTTTCCCATCTGAACTCGATTTGGGCTTGGGCTATGACCTAATCCACAATGTAGCATCAAAATATTATAAAGTCTGATATCTGTTAGTAACCCATTCCTGAAAGCTTCAATGGCAGTCAGCTAATGGAGATCTGAATTGATATTCTCTCTTTGTTGAAACGTGTGACGTAGTCTCATAGAGATTCTCTTTTCCACTGTTGAACTGTGTTAAGATAAACTGTGTTTTTCTCAAGTTTACAAGAGCTGACAAAGTGCTCCATGAACTTATCAGCTAATTTCTGATACGACCTAATAGTCATATAAGGTAGATTGATGAACCAAGTGAGGTTGGGCCTTCCAATATTTCTCCGAATCCTCTACACATTCCATCTTCCCATTGATGAGGAACCAGAGCAGTAGACATCATCTTGTATTTGTAATGGACCACATGGATGTATGGGTCTGTGGATCCATCATACAACTTCATATCTGGTGGGATGAACTTTTGTGGGAGTTCAATAGAAGTAATGGATCCCAAAAAATGAGTTTATGAGATCGTGTCTGCTCGACTTTTTCTCACTGGTAGTCTGACACCAGGTAGGCTAGAGATAATTGCATCATTGAACTCTTGCATTTCCTTGCGCAAAGTGGAGGCAACTTACCGTGCTTGGTCGGTTGGGGAGATATATTGACTTATTTCTTAACTTGGTGGATGTTTGTTTGATGGCGGATTGTCGCTTACCACATTGTTGAATGCCTCAAAGGGATTGTAGGATTGCTGAGATGCTAGAGTATCACGTTTTTGGGAGGTTGAAGAGATTTTCTCTAACTGCTTCTGGATGTTCGAATTGCAGCTTCGCATAAATGAGTTTTCCTCCTCTAAAACTCATAACCGTTCTTGGAGAATAGCCAATTGAGTGGCCACATTGTCCGGTGTCTGCTCGCTGCTTGAAGCCATGAGTAGCTATGTTTGAAAAGACTGTAGGCTGAGAGATCTTTGCTTGTTATAAATCACTAAGGCCCCATAATGGGCGCCAAATTATGAACACTGGTTTTTACCTTTGGTCCATAATCGAGAATTTATATGATAGGGCACTAGCGATCTTACAAAACAAAGGTAGAGTGAGTTGAGAGTTCCTACATATTAGTGTAGTAGGTTCCGTAGGCACTCTGATGCTCAAGTCAGTTGTGATAACGAACGGAAAATATGGAAGAATAATGTTTAGGATTACCTTGACCTCTATAAACTTCCATAAGGCAGTGAGCCGGTGTTCAGATGATGATCTCTTTTTAGAGCTCAAGTATGAGAGCTAAAAACCTCTCTAATGTGATTCTGAATTTTGCTACTTTTTATAGGCTATTATGAGATGGGTCTCTTTAATATATTAAATGATAAACTCTTTGGTGAAAAATGGCTAATCACGTGGGATAATTAAGATATTTTTCGGTTTGGCTATTGGAAAATCAATAGGTTGTCTTATGGGATTTCTCTAATATATGGACCTGAGATGTGTTCAATTCCTTGGTCTAACATTGGCCCATGAATGGGCTGTTTGATGGAATTGGGCTTTTTTGAGTAGAGTTTAAGTCTCATTGGTCGTATACTATTAGGTATTTGGGTTTGGAATAATATTGGGCCCGAGGTGAAAAATAATTTTTCCCTTGGCCCAAATTTGGCCCGTACAGCATATATTCAACTTATGTCTACATTATCAAATTTCTATAATCGAAGTGTGTATTATATTTGATATATAACTACATACTAGATATATCTAGATCTGTAAATTTATATATGTTATTTTACTAAGATTAATTCAAATCTGAAAATTTCCCAAATGTGACTTGCGTTAATGTCTCATTCGTTCAGCCATTCGAACAAATTTATCTAGAGAGTTCACATTTGTGTAGCGTTTGATAACGCGTTCAAACGAACTTTTCCAGATAACTCACATTCGTGCACGTTTGATAATGCGTTTGAACAAACTTGTCCAGAGAACTTATATTTGAACAAATATGTTCGGAGACTTACGTTCGTCACCATGTTCGAATGAAAATACGGAATACAATGTTTTTTCTTATACTTTTGTTAGGCGTTCGAACACTCTTACGTAATTTTCATGCATATAATACATTTTATTATTCTAATATGTTCTTAAGATTATTGGACGGATGTGTTATTAACTAATTTTAACATGTATAATTCAATCAAATTTTTACTACCACACATTCAATGAAACATAAACATAAAAATTTAAGAAAAACCTATAAATTATTGAGGAAGGTGAAGAAACTAGAATTAAGTCGAGAAGCCTCTGTCTTTAAGAACTTTTTAGCCTTGGCTCACTGCTCTACGGATTTCTTGTGGCTAATGTTTTCCCATGATAAGTTGGTTGGCTCTTGTAGAATGGACACTCCTGTTCTCCAAGAACTTGAACTTGGAATAATAATGGAAACTCTCAATTCTAAACTTAAGTATGTAAGTATGTGATTAATTGAGAATAAAAATGAACCCAAATGCGCCATTTTATAGCCATAGAAGAGTACCTTTGTGGTCACCCTTTGGTTTAATGTGTAATCATTCTAAAGGTTATACCCCTTCATAATGCCCCATAAACTCTAAAGTTGTATTATGTCATCTTTAGAGGACATGTTCATTCAACTTATGTTTTTCCCATAAGACACTTCTTAAGGGGCATGTCTATCCTACAATTATAAATATTAGAGAATTTCCTACAATTATTACGTATTATTACTTTATAATAATGAATTTTCAATGTTTATTGAACATCAATAGTAACTAAATTCATTAATTTGGGTTTGTAACAGAACCTCTGCACAAATATTAATTCAATATATATTTTTCTTTATTGAATAGTAAATTCTTAGATTGTTTATCATTCTCTATGTTTAATACATTATGTCACTTGATCACCAAAAAATAGTTGTATTCTACTTGACCATCGAAATAGGCCCGTAGATAATTTTGTATTTTATGTTAGTACTCCATATTTATTACTCAATTATAGGAAAAGTGAATAATATTTAAAACGTGCTTGGTAAATTTACAACCCTAAATTCTTTCTCATATAAGCTTATAAACCTTTGATTCTCAGTTTCAATTACTTTGTTTAATTTAATCTCTAAAAATTCAATTCACATGGTTGCATGAGTGGATAAAAAATTCATATAATTATTAATATTAGAGCCTGGTTTTGATAGTTCACTGGTCTTTTTCTCACATCCTTTAGGTCTTGTTCTCATAACCTTCGAGCATGATTCTATGGACTCAAGGGTATTGTACTCATCCCTATTAGGGCATAATCAATGATGATCCGTCGAGTGAAATCTAGTCTCTATAGAAGAGGCGTTGAGATTCTCTATATATATATATGTATGTTTGTATGTATGTATGTATGTATGTATGTATGTATGATGTTATAAAAGAGACTCATAGGCTTGGTCTTCAAACAACTGGATCAGATGAATATAGTTTGACCCCTTTTTCTATTAAGGCCACTTGAGATGATTCCACTTCTTTTAGATTGCATATAGATTCGGCCATGACTCTTTAGACTATGCCTTGTATTGCTTCCTTGATTTTCTTAGCCCGTTATGTTGTGATTGGTCCAACTGGAACTTGTAATGGATCGAACCTTTTAGGCTCCTCCATATGATCTTTGATTCATATCATATAGTCACTTTATAATAAAGAATTTTTTATTTTATAATATTAAGAACCAAATAAAAGGATAAAGAAATACAGATTTTAATACACTAAAAGATAATTAACACTACATTGAAATTTGTATTAATTTTATCCTTTATCTTGATTTTAGGTTTCAATAAGGATATCTTCATCATAAAATGAGTAGAAAATCTTAATATAAGCGTATAAAGGTAGGTAAATGTCAATTATAACTGTTGCACGAAAACAGTGACAACAAGTTTAGGGTGAATGTGATATTATTGCATGCATATGTCCGTTAATCATTGAATGCCCTAATAATTTTCCATCAATGTTCTTCAATCATTAAGCTTACAGTATTTTATTTGTTATTTTGCATTAATTTCATAATTATTTCGAAAAATTCAATATCATATCCTTCCTGGTTCTGGGTGTATAAATACCCTACTTACATAGTTGCACTTATAACCAGAAGATTATGGCATCTTCACAGCCAGCTGCAGCTCTTGAGAGTTCAGAATCCTCAGGATTTAGCCTTCAGGAACTCATAAAAACCCCCAACATCACAGTCCCAACGTGCTACCTTCATTTAGATCAAGAGCCTCCAAATCTCTTGAATGGCCATCACTCAACTGCAGTCCCTACAATTGACATGGAAAGTTTGCTTTCCAAGGAAGATAAAGAATTTCAACTAGAGAAGTTGCAAGCAATTTGCAAAGAATGGGGCATCCTTCAGGTCAGTATAAATTTAATACCTAATTGTAAGAAGTTTCAAGGGTAAAGAAAATTTGGAGACAGACACTCGTTCTTTTTTTAGGTTTTCTCCTCTGCATTTACTGATAAAGGTTTTAATGAGGCTAATAACATTTGATCCGCTTAGGCTTGTCCTATTTTTCTTCTTACAGTTTTACTCTCTTTTATTTTATTAATATATTAATGATTTAGAAAGAGTTTGAGTGCAAACCCAGTTGGAATGTAAGCTCTTCCTTTGATTCTTTGCTCTTTAGAGAGGTCATTTATATTTTAAAAAAATTGCTTTAAAAGTAGTCTAACAGTTGTCTTATTATGATGTAGTTGCTGAACCATGGAGTTAGCTCTTCACTGCTGGAAAAGCTAAAGCATGATATGCTTGAATTTTATGAGCTTCCAATAGAAGAGAAGATGAAATATAAAATAAAGCCAGGTGATGTTGAAGGATATGGAACCATTGCCAAATCAGATGCAAAACTTGATTGGGCTGACAGGTTTTATATGATAACCAACCCTATCCAGAGAAGGAAACCACACCTTCTCCCAGAGCTGCCTTCATCCTTAAGGTCTCTCTCTCTCTCTTTCTCTTTTCGTTCAAAGATATTCATAGAACTGATTCATATTCAATAGTTAGCTGGTTGACTTGAGCTTAATTATAATTTAGCATAAAAACCGCTCTCAGTCCAGGAATCTTGAATAATTCAATGTGTGCATTTATAATAAAAGAATATATATCTGTCA
>SKCR01039931.1:0-89306 GCA_019454045.1 Zanthoxylum bungeanum
GATCTAATATCTCGTCGAATCGAAGATTCCAACTTCGTGAAGCTTTTTTAAGTCCATAAATGGACTTCTTAAGCTTACTCACCATACCCGAGTTTTCGCTAGACGCAAAACCTTCCGGCTATTCCATATAGATTTCTTCATCAAGAAATCCATTTAGAAAAGCCGTTTTGACATCCATTTGCCAATCTCGTAGACATGATACGCACTATAGAAAGCAAAATCCGAATAGACTTAAGCATTACTACTGGTGAAAAGTTTCATCGTAGTCGATGCCAGGTCACTGCGTGTAACCTTTTGCTACCAGTCGGGCCTTATAAGTTTCAACCTTACCGTCAGGCCTGCACTTCCTCTTGTAAAATAATTTACAACCGATAGGAACAATTCCTTCGGGAAGCGAAACCAAGTCCCAAACTTGATTCTCATGCATTGAGTCTAACTCGGATTTCATGGCACTTTTCCATTTCACGGAGTCGATGTCCAACATCGATTCTTTATAGGTGAAATGATCAGTCTCTTCAACTAAGAGATCATCTAGACTCTTTTCTTGTATCAAATACAAGCGTTCAGGAGGTCTAGATACCCTTTTTGACCTACGGAGTGTGTGTTGAAGGTCCTTCATCTACTTGAACTTCAGGTTCCTCCTTTTGTTCGTTGTTTTCAGGTTGGAATTCATCAAGTTCAACCTGTCTATGATTACCACTTTCTGACAAAAATTCTACTTCTAGAAATTTTACAAAGCGAGCTATGAACACATTTCGATGCTCGGTATCATAGAACAGATATCCCCTCGTATTCGAAGGACATCCGACAAACCTAAACTTTTGCCTTCGAGGAGAAAGCTTATCTTGCTGAGTCACCCTGACATAGGCAGGACAACCCCAAACCTTAATGTAACTAAGATTTGGTCTCCTACCGAACCATATCTCATACGGAGTCGTAGGAACAGCTTTTGAAGGAATCTTATTCAATAGATGTGCAACTGTTAAAATATAGTAGCCCCATAAGAAATAGGGCAAATCTTTGAAACTCAACATCGATCGGACCATATCCAATAAAGTCTGATTTCTCCTCTCAGATACTCCATTATGCTGTGGAGTACCTGGAGGAGTATATTGAGCGAGGATCCCATTCTCCTTCATATAATCCATGAACTCACCACTCATATATTCACCGCATCGATCAGATCGAAGGCATTTAATATATTGACCAGTTTGTTTTTCTACTTCATTTCAGAATTCTTTGAACTTTTCAAAGGTTTCCGATTTATGTCGCATCAAATACACATAATCGTACCGTGATAAATCATCGGTAAAGGTAAAGAAGTACAAATAACCAATGTGAGCAGTCTGACTTAGTGGACCATATACATCAGAATGTATGAGTTCCAGTAAGTTAGCGGCGCGGTGTCCAACACCAGAAAATGGGGCTTTGGTCAACTTACCCTGAATATATGATTCACAAGTTGGATAGGATTCAATGGTAAGATCTGGTATCAAACCATTCCTAACCAATTGGGTAAGGCGTTTAACGCCTATGTGACCCAGCCGCATATGCCAAAGTTCAGTATTATTAATTACAGGTAAACTATGTTTATTATCTCTAGTATTTAAAATATCTTTTGAAGTTTGCAATGTATAATGACCATGCTGGTTTGGACAACAAAATATCTGAATATTACTTTTATCATATAAATACAAAGAACAGTTCTTAATATTAATACAAAAGCCTTCTGTATCTAATAAAAGAGTGATATAATATTAGCTACAACATCCAGGCACAAAATGGCAGTCATTTAACAAAAGTGTCCCATTCGCAATGAGATCTCGCATACTCCCACTGCAACTGCATCCAGAGAGTCTCCACTCTGAATCGAAACTGCATCTCTCCAGGCTTCAGTCTCATACTTTCATTTAGCACCTGCAACGAATTGCAAATGTGAATGGACAAGCAGAATCTAAAATCCAGTGGATGTAACGGTTTCACAAGCCAAAGATATATCAATAACTGGAAAAATAAATGTACCTGATGTAGATGCTCTCTCCCCCTCCTCTTTGGGCTATGTAGTCAGGACAGTTCCTTTTCCAGTGCCCGACTTTGCTGCAGTGATGGCACTTGTCTTCAGAAGCCCTTTTGGGCTTAGCTATCTTTGCCTGTGGTTGAGGACCAAAACTCATTTCTCTTCTTCTTTCTTCTTCTTTCCCTTAATCCAATCTGAGAAGAAGAATAAAGTGAAGTAGGTCACAGTGGGCGAGTCGGTACTCCTCTTCCGTCTTGAGGTCCTCTTCCGCCGTGAGTAACAGCCTATATAGATCTTGGTAGGTGCAGACAATCCCATTCATGTTGAAATACATCACAAATTGGCGATAAGAAGCTGGGAGCGAACCAAGAATGAAACTCCTACCGAGAATGTCATTCAGAATGAGATTATATTGCCTCAGTTGATCGATCAAATCGATCATCTGTGGGCTAACAGCTTGCCCCTCATCCAATCGCGCATGGAACAGTTCCATTGTGACCTTGGAACGGCTACTTGTTCTAGGTTCTCAAACAATTGTCTTAATCGTGTCATCATACCATAAGCATCTGGCATGCCATAGTATTGTTTCTTGAGTCCCGGGGAAAGCGAACTTAAGATGTATGATTTAACTCTTAAATCATCATCCTTCCATGATTGGAAGACTTCGCGTTCTTCCGGAGTAGCATCCTCTACCACAGCAAGGGGCAGTGGACCCTCAAGAACATATCCCACCTTCTTGGAGTCGAGGAAAATCCTCAAATCCAATTCCCAATCGGCGAAGTTATCAGCGCCTTTTAGTTTGTTCGCATCAAGCATACACGCAAACTGATTTGTGGATGGTGCCGCCATCGCAAATCTATCATATAGATCACGAAAAAAGGGTTAGCAGAAATTTAAGCAGTTTCATATATATCATAAGCATAAACTAGATCATGGATTTTTAATCTAAAAATGCATCTCCCACTAAATCATGCAATACTGTAATCCCCAAACAGAATACAAAATTTAATAATAAAATTAAATACAAATAGTGAAAAAGGGATCCCGTGATATATTTCAGCTCACAGCAGAGGCACGGTCTCGCCTACGTATATTCATCAGGTAGACAACTCATTTGTCAATCACTCACTAGTGACTCAGGGTTTCCGGTCTTGGTCGTTTCTCGTTGTCGCTGCTAAGGCAGGCCCACAAGGAGACGTACCAAGGTTAAACTCGTCAATGATAAACTCAAATTACTTGCGTAACCCTGACAGCTAGGGCACGTTCAGGATTCCGCTTTCGCTTGAATTTATCTAGTATCTAATATACATCCGGTACAAATAAATCTCTATCGGTTACACCCTCACAGCAGAGGCACGATCTCGGATATAGTCATTGAGAAATATTTATAAACTTTATTGACAAGACGGACCACATAACATGCACCAAATAGATAATTACATTTAAACCTTATTAATTAGGGATTTTCCGCTAAGTGTCATACACCCTAAATCTAATCAAATTAGATTAAAACATGCATGTATAAAGTCAAGAAAACATGATTAAACATTGAATTAAAAGGGCTAATCATATTAGAGGGCCTAGAATGAGACTCGCTCTGATACCATTTAGTATGAGTTTTATTGCGGATATCCGGTAACGCAGCGGAAATAGTGGAAAATCAAATTTTCCGATTTCAAAACTTTTTCTCAGATGAATAAAATAAACTTATTTATTTTATTATCCAATAATCAAATTATGAAATAAAAACACTATAAATCATATTATGTGAATTTACAGAATTACCCCTAAACAGGCATTTTGTTTATTTTTAATCCGAAATTGTTCAAAACAATTTTGAATCATTCTAAATCATTTCTAGGATGAGTTTAACATGTCCCAAATGTCAAAATACAATTTGCAACAAAAAACCCAAAAAATCATCCTTGGCCGACAGCTCTCTAAGGGGAAATAATTGTGCATTTTGCACTTCCAATGTTCAAAACACATCAAGGCAAAATCTAATCAACCCAATATTTTACATGCATCATATACACATCCAAATACACCATATAAATGAAAAGCCCCCCAAATTTGGAAGTGGTCTTAAACCCTAATTTTTCAATATCTTCAAAATGGAGAAATTAGACCAAATTAACAAACCAATGCTTCAATCAATCATGTTCTTCATTACAATCAAGCCTCACACCATAATGAAACAACTATAGAACAATTCTAGGTCATTTAAGAGTGGTTCAATAACTCTAGAATGGCAACAAGGTTCTAAAACCATGAAAGAATGCTTACTACTACACTAGTAACATTCTTCCAACTTCATACATGCTTAATCCCTTCATCAAACTTTCATCCATCAAGAACTCAAAGAATAAAGCATAGAAAAATTTAAGAACATCACCAAGTGAAGCCCACAACAAGAGGAACAATTTACTCTCTAATGGAAGGTTGGAAATACTTACTAAATTTCAAACTTTTCTTTGATTTTTCTTTTTCTTTCTCTCTACCTTATTTGCTTTGTTTTAATGGAGTTTTGATAAAGTTTATTAGGTTATTAAAACCCTAAAAGAAACAAAACAATATATACTTGTGTATTTTTAACCCTTGGCCGAATTTGGCTAGGAAAAAATAAAGACATTTTGTTTTAATTTCATTTGAATTTCAACTTGCCAACTTGATTAAATGATCATTACACTTTAATGATAAATTCAAAAAAGTCAACAATTGCAACTTAGCCATTAAAACAAATATCATAACTTAAAATATCTATACTTTAATTAATTTAATCATTTAACAATTAAATAATTAATTAATTAATTAAATATACGTATAATATTTACATTAAATATTAAATACATATATTCATTTATAATATTAGTCAAATATCTCAATTTGACAATTAATTACTGTGTATTTTAATTAATCAAGCATTAAATGCAAATACAAAAAAATTAAGGAAATGACTATCGGGTCTCTACACATGTATTTTGCATCTAACCTTTAAACGACTTTATAAACAATCAATATTATTTATAAATGTTGCCCTAGTGCTCTACGAGTATATTTCATTAGTGAGACTCTCTAGATTCAGGCATATCCGTCACGAAATCCAATTTCGTGTCCATAATTTATCCACCCGTAAATTATGACGACCACGGATAAACTCGCTGAATCATACAGGTCGAGGTCATGGAAAATTTATAATTCCTCCGTCATAGGTATCCGGATAAATCCCATAGATATAGATGTAAACGTCAAATCTCTATAGGGATTATCCAGTCGACTATTCTATTAGCAATCTAAAAAAGAATGTTTAGAACTGGCTTCTAAACTGTACCACGGGCCCATGGTTTTATCTAATTGCTAATCATATGGACTACATATGCTCTGATACACATAACTGACAGATCCTTTCTTGATACACATAGGACACCCTGAGGATCTATCTACACCCAACGAACATGCGGAGGTCTGATCTAAATAGATCGGTGTCGTGACTGCCATCTAAGTGTAGAAGACGTCTCATGTGCTCACAATGGCATCTCAAGTATAAGAACCACAAGTGCTACTCAACCCGTGAAGATTCTTATTGACGTTAGTGTACCATCCATTAAGAATCTTCGGTGAGTCGTTCAGTGTTTATCTGCTATAAACACCTACATGTCTATACTAGTCTCCAAGACTTATGGTTCATTGAGAAACCATTGGAATCATATATTAATGTATACGACATGTACCGGTCTCAACGAGTTTACTTTACTGACCAAGTAGTGTAAACCTTGACCAAGAACTGTCTGAGAATGACAACGTCATGATACTACTCAATGTCGTTGCGACGCTTTTGCACAGTACAATGACTAGTCATTCTAAGGGCATTACATCTTTACCATATTAAAAGATATATTATATTATAGAAACTGCATATATTATTCTTAATAATAACGTTTTACATATGTTTTCATAAAGAAATGAAACGGGAATTGACGCTCTGAGCACCAACCCCAAAAGATGATTATTGGGATTTAATTTGATTTCATTTAGTTTAGGCATGTGATTTAATGTAATTAGGAATGTGATTTATGAGATTTGATTTTATTTATTTAATTTAGGATGAGATTTGTTTTGATTTAATTGGATTTGATTAATTTAATTTTTAATTTTGACATGTGTTTTAAATGTTTTAATTATTATTGGATGTGATTTAATGGGCTTGGGCTAGGTGGGCGTGTGGCTTTGGTTTTGGGTTAGGGATGTGTTTTAAAATAGAGGTCCAACAAGCAAACTTGAATCTAAACAAGCGAATTAAATCCAATAAGATGTCAATTCCTGACTCTTCCATTCCGATGTCCGGTTCCCGCGACTTCCACAATTTAAAGAGGCAGTGTCACCATGTGAGACTCATCATCGGGACTTACATGTAAAAATGCAGTGCCTACACCGACCTTCTAGCAGTGATGGCATTTATCTTCAGAATCTCTATTGGACTTTGCTACCTAAGCCTGCGGAGGAACATTGAAACCTTTCTTCTTCTTTCCCTTTGTCGTCTTCCCGTTCGAAAATGTATTGGTAAGAATTGGAAAGTGAAGTGGGTTTCGGAAGGTGAGTTGGAACTCATTTTTTTAAATTTTCCTTCACTGTGAGAAGCATCATATGCCACTCACGGTAGGAGTAGTGAATCCCATTCATGTTGAAGTACATTACAAACTGACGATATGACGCCGGGAACAAACCAAGTATGACACTCCGTTCTAGAGTATCATTGAGAGAGAAATCATTGCACCTCAATTTATTGACCAAATCGATGAAATAAAGCAAATGTGCGCTCACAGCCTATCTCTCATCAAGTTTAGAATGGAACAGTTCCATTGCAACTCTATGAACCACAACCTGTTCCTGGTTCATGAACGATTCATGAAGTTATGTCATCATGCTATAAGCATCGTGCATCAAAGTATTGCCTCTTCAGTTCAGAAGAAAGAGAAATGAGAATGAATGATTTGACTCTTAAATCATCATCTTTCCATTTACGAAAAGTCTTAATCTCTTCATGCAATATATCCTTTGATATAGCAAGGGGTAGTGGACCTTCCAAAATGTATCCTAGCTTTACGGATTCGAGGACAATCCTCAAATCCACATCCTAGTACGCAAAGTTCTCAACGCCCTTAAGCTTATTTGTATCAAGCATACGAGCAAAAGGATTGGTCGAAGGTGTCGCTATCATAGATATATCAAATAGATAGCGAATCAACAGTTAGCAGACAAAGCAGATTCATATAATATCAAAAGCATTAAATAGATCATGGATTTTTAATCTAAAAATGCCTCTAGTACTATTTCATGCAAAACTCTAATCCCGAGACAGAATACAGAACATGTTATAATCAAATCATAACATAACAGTGAAAGGTGGACCCCATGAATATATTTTAGCTCGCAGCTTTGGCTCGTTCTCGCTTAGTATATTTATTTGGTAGACAACTCATTGTCGATCACTCACCAGTGACTCATGGGTATTTGGTCCTGGTCGTTTCTCATTGTGACAACTTTGGCACATTCACAAGAAGTCGTACCAAAGTTAAACTTGTCAATCATAAATTCAAGATACTTGCGTAACCCTGACAACTTTGACACATTCAGGATTCATCTTTCGCTTGAATTCACCAAATATCAAAATATATCTGGTACAGATAAATTCTTACCGGCTATATCCTCACAACTTTGGCACGTTCTCGAAAATAGTTGTAGATTATTTATCCATAAGTGGTATTGACAAGACGGACCAAGTAATATGCATCAAATACAAATTAAATATAAAACTTTATTTCAGATAGGGATTTTTCTGCAAAAGATGCTTTTACTTTATTTAATCAAATTAAATAAACACATGCATGCATAAAGTAAAGATTAAATTAAACATTGAATTTAAAGGCATAATCATATCAAGTATTCAGAATCAGACCTGCTTTGATACAATTTTGTTGGGGTTTTAAGGGGTATTATCAGGTAATGCAGCGGAAAATCAAAATTTTTGATTTCGGAAATTTTTCTCAGGCAATTAAAATAATCTTATTTATCTTAATTACTCAATACTAAAATCTGAATTTTTTAACCAATAAGTCATATTTCTTTATAATAGTCGAATTGCCCCATAAGTTTGTATTTTATTCATTTTGGTCCTCAAATTGTCAAATATATATTTAAGTGATTCCAAATCAATCCCAAAATGATTTATACATGTCTAACACATTAAAATACAAGTTATAACAAAAATTCCAATTTTTTTTTTTTTTGTTATTGCTGAATTGGACCTAGAATTATCCAAGGTTTACAATTAGTCCAATCTTGTTCAAATAAGTCAAGATCAAATCCAATTATTACCACATTTAATATACATCATATATACATCAATACACAACACATATATGTAAATACCCAAATTTGGAAAGGGTTAAGAAACCTAATTTACAAAATTTTCAATTGAACAAATTACACCAAATTAATCAAATTCAATTATCTACATACCCGTAAATTATGACGAACACAGATAAACTCTCTGAAACATACAGGTCGAGGTCATTGCATACATATAATCCATTCGTCACAAGTATCCGGATTATTCTGGAGATATATATATAAATATCAAATCTCTATAGATATAATCACGCCGATGTTTCTATTAGCAATCCCTTTTTAACACTTCGAACTAATTTCTACAGTGTATCATTGGCCCAATTTTTTAACAAATTGCTAATTCCATATTGAATAGCCATGTTATATACACATAACTAACATATCCTTTTTTGATACACACATGATATCATGAGCATCATTCAATACCCAACGAATAGGCGGAGGTCTGATCTAAATAGATTAGTGACGTGACTGCCATCTAAGTATGGAGGATAACTCATATATCCACATTGGTATCTCAAGTCAAAGAATCACTATGCTCACTCAACCCGAGAAGATCCTCAAGCACTTTTTATAATTTTTACTTTAATTTTCCAATTAAATATTTTTCTTTAATTTAGTTACTATTAACATTTGTATTAAGTGATTCAGTTCCTTCGTAACCATCTCTTTGAGGAATCGACATCTTAGCTATACTACGATCACCGTAAGTACTTTTTTGGAGTAATCAATGTTGTCCATAGTCAAAAGTTCAGAGGCTCGAGGGGATAACACAACCTATTCCCTACCGGTAGCTCATTTGAATGGGAGAGGGATGTTGCAAAGATGGTATCATAACATGGTTTAGGGAGTCAGTGACTGTAGTGGGTAGAGTGCTGGGGTTCTATATACGCAGTATGCCTGGGATACTAGTATCCGAGGCACTACCTCTCTAGTATTCGATCATCGAGTACATCCTCAAGTCCTATAGACAGGTTAGTAAGAAATTCCCAAGCTTTTCGAATATTCTTCCTTATAATAGTAACAATAATCTTTATCCAAGTTGAGAAACCTTCTATAGTTATCTTGGTGGATCATCAGAAGCTCAAGAAAAGCTACGAGAATAAATAGTAAGGTTATTAGGATACC
Organism: Zanthoxylum bungeanum; assembly: GCA_019454045.1. NCBI lineage: Eukaryota > Viridiplantae > Streptophyta > Magnoliopsida > Sapindales > Rutaceae > Zanthoxylum > Zanthoxylum bungeanum. The sequence goes on from SKCR01039931.1 coordinate 9,554, forward strand.
CACCCAGAAAAATAGAAAGAGAAAGAGAACGCTAAAAAGAAAAGTAAAAGATAAAATACAGATGTTTAAGGTAACCAGAGACAGTAAGGGGAAATGATTTGATTTTGAAAATTCATTGTTCTAAAATAAAAATCTTTTTTTGTGACCTATTATAGATCACGACTAGGAGGACGATAATATGTAACACCCCTAGATCCTAGTTCAGGACTAGGGATGACATGTGCCCCTAGATCCTAGATTCAGGGTCAGGATGATGGCATGGACTGAGGGATAAAAATACGTAACGCCCCAATAACATGAATTAACACTTATGGATCTAGTTCTGTGCCTTGAGGATGGCGATATATAATGCCCCAAGACACTAGTTTAGGCGTATAGGGGGACGACGATACGTAACACACCATGCGTCAGGTTTTATTCAGATTCTCATAGATATGGTTTTCAGAAATGATGGTTTATTAAAGAGTTTCAGAAAGAACAGTTTTATGACAGACTTTCAGAAGAATAGTTTTAAGAAAGAGTTTTAGAAAGAGTTCAGTTTTACAGACATAAAGGATTTCCAGAAAAGTTTCACAGAAAAAGATTTATTTTCAGGTAAGAAAAGAGTTTTTCAGAAAAGATGGTTTCTTTGAAATGTTTTCTAATTTAAACGACCTATTGAGTGGACAGTTTAAAATTGGAAATGATTTGATTTTGAAAATTCATTGTTCTAAAACCAAAATCATCTCAAAGAAACCATATTTTCTGAAAAAACTCTTTTCTTATCTGAAAACAAATCTTTTTCTGTAAAACTTTCCTGGAAATCCTTTATGTCTGTAAAACTGAACTCTTTCTAAAAATCTTTCTTAAAACTATTCTTCTGAAAGTCTGTCATAAAACTGTTCTTTATGAAACTCTTTAATAAACCATCATTTCTGAAAACCATATCTATGAGAATCTGAATAAAACCTGACGTATGGGGGTGTTACGTAATGTCGTCCCCATATACGCCTAAACTAGTGTCTTGGGGCATTAAGTATCGCCATCCCCCAAGGCATAGAACTAGAGCTATAAGTGTTAATCCATGCTATTGGGGCGTTAGGTATTTTTGTCCCCCATGCTATTGGGGCGTTAGGTATTTTTGTCCCCCAATCCATGCCATCATCCTAGCCCTGAATCTGGGATCTAGGGGCACCTGTCAGCCCTAATCCTGAACTAGGATCTAGGGGCATTACATATCATCGTCCTCCTAGTCGTGATCTACATGTGAACATGTACTGAATCTGTCAATTCAAAGTTACATCTGAGGTGGGTTTTTTCCTCATGCCTCCAAAATCATAAAAATCATGCTTTTAAAATCAAATCTTCCGAAACATACTCATTAATAATATTAATTCAAATCAAATTGGTTAACATCTTAATGAGTTTAAAAGTAAATATCAACTTGAAAAGATGATGTCCACTTACTGATTTGGAATCAGGTTGGTACTACTTCACTTCGTCGATTAGAATTGCGGTTACTGCCGATAATCTATAATCAATAACCTTAATTAGTGCACAAGTCATGAATATTCTTGTAACAATGAAATTGAAATAGGCTAAAACTGATCCTGAAAAAGGGTCACGCATCGCGACGTCGGATGTTGCGCGTCCCGACTCCACTTGGTTAGACTTGAAGCAAAGTTATTCTCTTGTTACGTGTCGTGGTGCTAGGTGTTGGGTATTGCTACGCTCACATAATCAGACATGAGACAGAGAGCATCGTCATGATCAACTTTGTGACACCAAGTGTTGAGCGTCGTGACACCCACATGACCAGACCCTAGGCAGAGAGCCTCCTCATATTACATGTCCCAACGCTAGCCCAATGGCGTCACGATGGTCGCCCGATTTCATGGCCAAGCACAAACTCCTGAAGGACAATGCCCAAAGCAATCACCAACAATGTCATCCAAACTTCAACTCAACTTAACATAAACTTAATCCATATCATCAACCAAACACAACCAATTATCTAGTATCATTAAGTCAGAAAGTATAATCCATCCATAAACAAATGGCCAATGGCTTGATGACACCATATTATTCTTCATCAAAACACAATAAAAACATCAACCCCATTCACTTACCCTCCTTCAGTTAGCCTCTTCCAAATTTGGAAACTTAGGCATTTTGTAAAATAAGTCTAATACATGCTTATATCAACATGAAAGGGCATGATTACACATACTATCAACTTATCTCAAACTCAATTGCACAAGATTGGAAACTATGATTCATAAGAATTTCGAAAATAAGAACAAAAATACATGCACAAATTGAAAATTAGCGAAGAAAAAGATTATAGGAGTTACAAGAGTGGTCATAACACTAGAATGGAAACAAGTCATCAAATGACAAAATCGAACTAATATTACACTAATATTATTCAATTTAACTTCACACATGCATCTAGCCTCCAAATCCATCCTCCAAATCAAAAAATCCCAAAATCTAATAAAATAAGAAACCCTAGAACTATTCTAGAAGCTCAAGACTAAGAAACAAGCTTTCTAAGTTTAAGATTATTGAAGATTACCTCAAAATCTCCTAATTTCCTTAAATTTTCCTGCTAAAACATAAAATATTTTAACTTTAAATTTAAAAATAGGCCTTGACCGAATTTGAGGGGTTTATGGTCATTTGGTCAATTTAATCTAATTAAATAATAATAAACTTTAACTTAAGAAATCCAATTTGTAGACTTAAGCTTAAAAGAATCATGCCACATGTAACGAATAATAATCAAACATATTACATAACAATTGTGTAATATTGATATAATTTAATTATCTAGATATTTAACATTTAAACACCTAAATAATAAATTAATATGATTATTATTATTATATATGTATTTTTATTTACAATAAATAACAATATATTTATTAATGAAATGTGTCAAAATCTCATCTGATAATTATTAATATGTATCAAATCAAATCGCGTATCAAATATAAATACACATTAATTATTAATTGACCCTAAGGCATGTATTTTCGTTTAACCGATTAACGATTCGAATTAATTCATTTAATCAAGTGAAGTATTATGAATAATCTGTATTATTCCAAAGTACTCAATGAGTACACTTCATATTGTGGGACTCTCTAAGTTTAGGTTTATTTGTCATGGAATCAAATTTCATGCCCATAATTCACCCACTCGTAAATTATGACGACCATAGATAATCTCGCTTAACTATGAAAGTCGAGGTCATTGGATATGTATAATCCCCCCGTCACATGAGATCAATATTATACCGGAGATATAGATAAAAACATCAAATCCCTAAGGTATAATATAGTCGATATTAAAATTTACGATTTCTAAATAACACTTGGAACTCGCTTTCGAAGAATACCACGGTCATGAATTTACTAGATCGCAAACACGTTCAAGATTCCTATGCACTGTATACAGAACTGACGGATTCTATCGGATACGCACAGGATATCATGAGCATCAGTCTACACCCAAAGAACAAGCGGAGGTCTTATCTAAATAGATCGGTGATGTGACTGCTATTAAAGTGTGGAAGATATATCATATATCCATAGTGGTTTCTCAAATCGAATGACCACTATGCTACTCGACTCGAGAATATTCCTATTGACATTGGTGTACCATCTATTAGGAAATCTTCGGTGGGTCGTTCGGTGTTTATCAAATAAATACATACACGTCTATAAAAGTCTCCCAAGACTTATGGTTCATTGGGATAAACCATCAGACCAAGTCTCGATATACGACATGTACATGTCTCAGTTAATTTTACTAACTGACCCGTGTCAGTAAATCTTGACCAGGAACTTTATTTGATAATATACTTCGAGCAATGACACTTCCCAATGTCAATTACAAACTAATTTGTAACTGCACACTATAAAATATATTATCGGGTCTTTTTCTAATATATACATATCTTTAATCATATTTAGTTTCAATCAAATCGTAATTAGATCAAATATGTATAGAAGTACTACTATAAATAAGTAATATTATAGAAAAATGTATTGTTCATATTCATGAATCGAACATAAATACGATCTGGATTGGCACCCCGAGCACCAACCCTAACAGTTTCAGGCCTATATGACCCAACCTAATATGCCATATTTCAATATTATTTATATCATATAATTTACGTTTATTAATTCCAGTATTAAAGATATTTTGTGAGGTACGCAATATGTAATAACTATGCTCATTTGGACAACAATGATCTGAATATTATTTCTATCATATAAATACAAATAATGATTCTTAATATTTACATTATATCCTTTTGTATCTATTATAAAAAGTGACATAATATTCGCCACACATCCTGGCACAAAATAGCAGCATTCAACAAAAGTCTCACACTGGATAGAGATATGTCGCATAAGACCACTGCAACCGCATCCAGAGATTCGCCACTCTCAAATCACAACTGCATCTCCCCAGTTTTCAGTCGTCTACTTTCCGTCAGCACCTGTAACGAATTGCAAATGTGAATAGGACAAGCATAATCTAAAATCCAATTATATGTCATAGCTTCACAAGCCAATGAGATATCAATAATAGGAAAAATTAAAAGTATATGATGTCGATGCTCTTTCCTTCCTGATCTGGGCAAGGTAGTCTGGACAATTCCTCTTCCAATGCCCGACTGTAGGACACAAAAATCGACGACGCTGTTCCAGGCTCGCTGCCTAGTCGGGAATACGGAATAGCCCACATGGAATTAAATTAGAGAATAATGGAGTCACCACCCGATGTGAATCGGGAAAATGATTTAAGGTCGTACTCACCCCTCGCAAGGGAAGACCTCAAAATATTGGGTTCGGAATGGTCCCTTACTTATGCCACTTGTAATGATATGATTTGTGCAATAACTTAACCGAATCTACGCAACATATATATTCAAAGATAACTTATATCTAGTTTGCATTCAAGAGAATAAATCCTATATCTAAGTTTGCATGCTTAAAAGTAGGTCGTCAAAACGGCAAACATTAGACTCCTATTGCGGAAGAAAATAACTAAATCATGCATAAAGAAACAACTTACTAACGGCTAAATCATGCTTAAGAAATAAATAACGTACTAGATTAAATCATGCTTAAAAAAAATAAATAACCTACTAGACTAAATCATGCTCGAACACAAGGTTGGATGAAACGAATATGTGTGTCTTTCAAGTGGTACGTGGCATTGTATCCCGAGTGCAAACCGTAATACCGTCCATTCGAATTCAGCTACGCAATTTATGTCCGGGTTTCCATCCTATATACCACAAGAGAGAACAATATTCCATTCATCCGAAATTCATATCATACACCAATCCACAATACTCATGCGAAATAAAGTAAGAAAATAAATAAAAATAAAGGACAATAAATAAAAACGGTGCCCTCAGGTCTAACCTCTTAAGTTGTCTCTCGGAAGTGCGGTACACGGTTGTCGGAAGGGTCGATGCTCCACAACTGTTTCGGTTCACTGGTTTAACATTTTCCTTCGCTGTTTTGCTACTTCGGGCTACTGTTTTACTCGGTTTTACTCGGTTTTACTGCTGTTTCTGGTCGCGGTATAGGCTTACTATTTTGCGGTAATACGGGATTGTTTTGGGTTACTGTTTTACGGTAATTATGGACTATTTTTTAGGTGATATTAGGCAGTTTCTGGGTGCAGTTTTACGGGGTTTTCAGGGGGTGTTTCAGGGGCATTTTCAGGGATATATTTGGTGGTTGCAGGGGCTGTTTCAGGGGAATTTTTGGTAGTTACAGGGCCTGTTTCAAGGGCTATTTCAGGGGCTGTGTCAGGGGCTGTTTCAGGGGTATTTTCGGTGGTCAGAGGCTGTGTTTCAGGGGGCTTTTTTCGATGGCTAGGGGCTGTGTTTCACGGACTGTTTGGTGCAGTTCAGGGGTATAGATCAGAGGGTGTTTGGTGTGGTCATGGGTACAGATCAGGGGCAGTTTGGTGCGGTTTATGGGTACAGATCATGGGCTGTTTTCAAGGGCTTTAGGCGTGACTTCAGGGGTAAAGGTCAGAGCTATTTTAAGGGGTTGTATGGGCGTGAATTGAAGGCTGTTTGTGAGGGGTTTTGTGCGTGAGATTGAGGGCTACTGAAGGCAGTGTGTGGTTAGGCGTGAAGTAGGTTTTTGCGTGAAGGTGTGTTGCTTTATTGAGTCATAGGCGTGGAGGGTTATTGGTTACTATATGAGTGGAGTTTGGGGCAGTGAGTTGCGGGGAATGAAGTTTATCATTTCTAAGATTTCACCCTAAAGCAAACGATTTCATCATTGGACTTATGCTTAACTATTATGGACTAAGAACAATCAATTGTTTTTCTTTTTTTTTTCTTTTTTTTTCTTCTCTTTTTTTTTCTCTTTTTTTCTCTGTTTTTTTTTTTCACAATGGTCTTTCTATCCTTGCTGTAAAGTTTTTTGTCCCTCGGTTTCTTTTTCCCCGATATCCATGTTTGCTAAACTCTTTTTGACAAATCTTTCTTTCTTCTCTAACCCAATGGATATCTATGATGGCTTTTAAGACATAGGGTTAACATGATGCCTGTATGCATGAGATGCATGATATGCATGCGATGTATGGAATATATAAGTCGACCCATTATCATTTTAAAGCATTCAATCATACTATTGCGCGGTGTAAACTTGTCCCAGTTGGAAAGGCCCAACATGTTTACACTTTTGCGATAACATGGCTAAACAACTTCAAATGATAAAAGGCCTAAACATAAAGTGACCCATCGGTATTTTAGAAGCTTTTGGCCCAATTGCCATAAAGCACGGACTTGTCCCAGTTTAAATGTCCCAACAAGCCCATACCTCATGACAAAAAGTCCAACTGAATCCAAATTACGATGATCCTAAATGCAAGTATAAAGGAATAGTTTATATTAGTCCTACAACTATAGTTCATGTGCAGGTTTATAAGGGTATAGACAAAGGCTCTCGCCAGCGAAGGATTGCCCACAACTAGGACTCCCCACTCAAGGGTTCAAGCGACCAAGTGAGCGCAACTTTTTTATACGCTAAGGTACGTGCCAACGAGTTATGGTGCGTGACTGACTATCAAATGGATTTCCTATTGTAGATTCCCTAGAGGGATGGTGGAGCGAACTCTCTTAAATACCAAAGCCTCTTAGACTCTTATCGCCTTGGTGACAGGAATAAACAACAAGTCCTCCAAATTAGTCCATCACAGTAAGCTTCGAGTAAGTGATTATCTAGGTGCCTTCACGGATTTTCCTTATAGAAAGGTAGTGAATGAAGGAAGACACCAACCATTACCAAGCTTTAATAATGCCTTTGATTAAACCCCTTCAACCCACGGTAGACACGGTTAACTAAAGCACAAATCACAAACATTACAAGACAATATTTCGGGCCGATTCTCTATCCCCAGTGGAGTCGCTAGACTGTAGGACACAGAAATCGATGATGCTGTTCCAGGCTCGCGGCCTAGTCAGGAGTACGGAATAGCCCACGGGGAACTAAACTGGAGAATAATAGAGTCGCCACCCGATGTGAATCGGGAAAATGATTTAAGGCCGTACTCACCCCTCGCAAGGGAAGACCTCAAACTATTGGGTTCATAATGGTCCCTTACTTATGCCACTTGTAATGAAATGATTTGTGCAATAACTTAACCGAATCTACGCAACATATATATTCAAAGATAACCTATATCTAGTTCGCATTCAAGAGAATAAATCCTATATCTAAGTTTGAATGCTTTAAAAGTAGGTCGTCACAACGGCAAACATACGATATCACACAAATATCTCATGAGCATGTTGGATTATCAAACACGAAAAATAAATAACAATCTAAACATAAACGTACATTAGACTCCTATTGCGAAAGAAAATAACTAAATCATGCATAAAGAAACAACGTACTAACTGTTAAATCATGCTTAAGAAATAAATAACGTACTAGATTAAATTATGCTTAAAAAAAATAAATAACCTACTAGACTAAATCATGCTCAAACACAAGGTTGGATGAACGAAATATGTGTGTCTCTCAAGTGGTACGTGGCATTATATCTCGAGTGCAAACCGCAATACCGTCCATTCAGATTCGGCTACGAAATTTACGTCCGGATTTCCATCCGATATACCACAAGAGAGAACACATATTCCATTCATCCGAAATTCATATCATCCACCAATCCACAATACTTATGCAAAATAAAGAAATAAAATAAATAAAAATAAAGGACTATAAATAAAAAGGGTGCCCTCAGGTATAACCTCTTAATTCGTCTCTCAGAAGTGCGGTACGCGGTTTTCGGAAGGGTCGATGCTCTATAACTCTTTCGGTTCACTGGTTCAACATTTTCCTTCGTTGTTTCGCTACTTCAGGCTACTTTTTTACTCAGTTTTACTGTTGTTTCTGGTCGCGGTATAGGCTTACTATTTTGCGGTAATGCGGGACTATTTTGGCTTACTGTTTTACGGTAATTATGGACTATTTTTTAGGTGATATAACGTAGTTTCTGGGTGCAGTTTTACGGGGTTCTCATGGGCTGTTTCAGGGGTATTTTTGGGGGTATTTTCAGTGGTTGCAGGGCCTATTTCAGGGGTATTTTTGGTGGTTACATGGGCTATTTCAGAAGCTATTTTATGGGCCGTTTTAGGGGTATTTTTTGTGATTGTAGGGCCTGTTTCTAGGTTTGTTTTAGGGGTATTTTCGGTGGTCAGGGGCTTTTTTTCAGTTGTTTTTGGTGCAGTTCAAGGGTACAGATCATGGGGTGTTTGGTACGGTTTAGGGGTACATGTCAGAGGCAGTTTGGTATGGTTCAGGGGTACAGATCATGGGCAGTTTGTTGCGGTTCATGGGTGCAGATCAGAGGCTGTTTTCAGGGGCTTTAGGCGTGACTTCAGGGGTATAGGTCAGGGGCTATTTTCAGGGGGGGTATGGGTGTGAATTGAAGGCTGTTTGTGAGGGGTTTTGTGCGTGAGATTGAGGGCTGCTGAAGGCAGTGTGTGGTTAGGCATGAAGTAGGTGTTTGCGTGAAGGTGTGTTTTTTTGTTGAGTCAGGGGCGTGGAGGGTTGTTGGTTTGGGGCAGTGAGTTACGGTGAATGTGAGGCAGTGGATGAAGGCTATGTGTGGCAGGGAATGAAGGCTATATGCGGCAGTGGGGAAGGCTATGTGCGGCAGTGGAGGAAGGTTATTTTCTTTGTGTTTTCGTGAGAATGAGCCAGGGTCCAAGGGTTTGGCTTGTGTTTTCTTTTATAGGAGAGGGTTGGGGTTATCCTTGTATAGGTAGGGAAAGAATATTGTAATTATGGGGGGAATATTAAATTTCTGTATCATAAGGAAAAAATATCTTTAATTAGGGAGGTAATTTATTTTAGTTAGGAAGATGATGTAGGGGTTTTATTGCGGATATCCGGTAACGCGGTGGGAAATCAAATTTTCCGATTTCAAAACTTTTTCTCAGATTAATAAAATAAAATTATTTATTTTATTATCCAATAATCAAATTATGAAATAAAACACCATAAATCATATTCATGTGAATTTACCGAATTACCCATAAACAAGCATTTTGTTTATTTTTAATATGAAATTGTTCAAAATAATTTTGAATGATTCTAAATCATTTTTAGGATGATTTTAACATGTCCCAAATGTCAAAATACAATTTGCAATAAAAACCCAAAAAATATCCTTGGCCGAGAGCTCCCAAAGGGGAAATAATTGTGCATTTTGCACTTCCAATGTTCAAAACACATCAAGGAAAAATCCAATCAACCCAATATTTTATATGCATCATATAAACATCCAAATACACCATATAAATGAAAAGCCCCAAATTTGGAAGTGGTCTTAAACCCTAATTTTTCAATTTCTTCTCAAAATGGACAAATTAGACCAATTAACAAAATCAAATGCTTCAATCATGGTTCTTCCATTACAATCAAGCCTCACCTTAATGAAACAACTATAGAACAATTCTAGGTCATTTAACAGTGGGTCAATAACTCTAGAATGGCAACAAGGTTCTAAAACCATGAAAAGAATGCTTACTACTACACTAGTAACATTCTTCCAACTTCATACATGCTTAACCCCTTCATCAAACTTTCATCCATCAAGAACACAAAGAATAAAGAATAGAAAAACTTCAGAACATCACCAAGTGAAGCCCACAACAATAGGAAAAAATTATTCTCTAATGGAAGGTTGGAAATACTTACTAAATTCCAAGTTTTTCTTTGATTTTTATTTTTCTTTCTCTCTACCTTCTTTGCTTTGTTTTAATGGAGTTTTGATAAAGTGTATTAGGTTATTCAAACCCTAAAAGAAACAAAAACAATATATACTTGTGTATTTTTAACCCTTGGCCGAATTTGGCTAGGAAAAAAAAGACAGTTTGTTTTAATTTCATTTGAATTTCAACTTGCCAACTTGATTAAATGATCATTACACTTTAATGATAAATTCAAACAAGTCAACAATTTAAACTTAGCCATTAAAACAAATATCATAACTTAAAATATCTATACTTTATTAATTTAATCATTTAACAATTAAATAATTAATTAATTAATGAAATATATTAAATATATGTATAATATTTACTTTAAATATTAAATACATATATTCATTTATGATATTAGTCAAATATCTCAATTTGACAATTAATTAATGTGTATTTGAATTAATCAAGCATTAAATGCAAATACACAAAATTAAGGAAATGACTATCGGGTCTCTACACATGTATTTTGCATCTAACCTTTAACAACTTTATAAATAATCAATATTATTTATAAATGTTGCCCTAGTGCTCTACGAGTATATTTCATTAGTGAGACTCTCTAGATTCAGGCATATCCGTCACGAAATACAATTTCTTGTCTATAATTTATCCACCCGTAAATTATGACGACCATAGATAAACTCACTGAATCATACAGGTCGAGGTCATGGAAAATGTATAATTCCTCTATCACAGGTATCCGGATAAATCCCAAAGATATAGATGTAAACGTCAAATCTCTATAGGGATTATCCAGTCGACTATTCTATTAGCAAGCTCAAAAGAATGTTTAGAACTGGCTTCTAAACTGTACCACGGGCCCATGGTTTTATCTGATTGCTAATCATATGGACTACCTATGCTCTGATACACAGAACTGACGGATCCTATCTTGATACACATAGGACACCCTGAGGATCTATCTACACCTAACGAACAGACGGAGGTCTGATCTAAATAGATCGGTGACGTGACTGCCATCTAAGTGTAGAAGACGTCTCATGTGCCCACAAGACATCTCAAGTCTAAGAATCACAAGTGCTACTCAACCCGTGAAGATTCTTATTGACGTTGGTGTACCATCCATTAAGAATCTTCGGTGAGTTGTTCAATTTTATATGCTATAAACACCTACATGTCTATACTAGTCTCCAAGACTTATGGTTCATTGAGAAACCATTGGAATCATATATCCATGTATACGACATGTACCGGTCTCTCACGGGTTTACTTACTGACCAAGTAGTGTAAACCTTGACCAGGAACTATCTGAGAATAACAACATGATACTGATACTACTCAATGTCTATTGCGACGCTTTTGCAACAATATCATGACTAGTCATTCTAAAGTCATTACGTCTTTACCATATTAAAAGATATATTATATTATAGAAACTGCATATATTATAATAATAATAACGTTTTACAGAAGTATTCATAAATAAATATAACCGGGAATTGGCGGCTTTGAGCACCAACCCCAACAGATGATTATTGGGATTTGATTTGATTTCATTTAGTTTAGGCATGTGATTTAATTTAATTAGGAATGTGATTTATGAGATTTTATTTTATTTATTAATTTAGGAATGAGATTTGTTTTGATTTAATTGGATTGGATTTAATTTAATTTAATTTAATTTTTTTTATTTTTGACATGTGTTTTAAATGTTTTAATTATTATTGGATGTGATTTAATGGGCTTGGGCTAGGTGGGCGTGTGGCTTTGGTTTTGGGTTCGGGATGTGTTTTAAAATAGAGGTCCAACAAGCAAACCTGAATCTAAACAAGCGAATTAAATCTAATAAGATGTCAATTTCTGACTCTTCCATTCCGACGTCTGTTTCCCGCGACTTCCACAATTTAAAGAGGTAGTGTCTCCATGTGAGACTCATCATCGGGACTTACATGCAAAAATGCAGTGCCTACACCGACCTTCTAGCAGTGATGGCATTTATCTTCAGAATCTCTATTGGGATTTGCTACCTTAGCCTGTGGAGGAACATTGAAACCTTTCTTCTTCTTTCCCTTTGTCGTCTTCCCGTTCGACTTGTATTGGTAAGAAGTTGAAAGTGAAGTGGGTTTCGGAAGGCGAGTTGGAACTCATTTTTTTAATTTTTCCATCACTATGAGAAGCATCATATGCCACTCACGGTAAGAGTAGTGAATCTCATTCATGTTGAAGTACATTACAAACTGACGAAATGACACCGGGAGCGACCAAGTATGACACTCCGTTCTAGAGTATCATTGAGAGGGAAATCATTGCGCCTCAATTTATTGATCAAATCGATCAAATGAAGCACATGTGCTCTCACAGCCTGTCCCTCATCAAGTTTAGAATGGAACAGTTCCATTGCAACTCTATGAACCACAACTTGTTCCTGGTTCATGAACGATTCATGAAGTTATGTCATCATGCTATAAGCATCGTGCATCAAAGTATTGCCTCTTCAGTTCAGAAGAAAGAGAAATGAGAATGAATGATTTGACACTTAAATCATCATCTTTCCATTTACGAAAAGTCTTAATCTCTTCATGCAATGCATCCTTTGATATAGCAAGGGGTAGTGGACCTTCCGAAATGTATCATAGCTTTACGGATTCGAGGACAATCCTCAAATCCACATCATAGTCTGCAAAGTTCTCAGCGCCCTTAAGCTTATTCGTATCAAGCATACGAGCAACAGGATTGGTCGAAGGTGTCGCCATCATAGATATATCAAATAGATAGTGAATCAACAGTTAGCATACAAAACAGATTCATATAATATCAAAAGCATTAAATAGATCATGGATTTTTAATCTAAAAATGCCTCTACTACTATTTCATGCAAAACTCTAATCCCGAGACAGAATACAGAACATGTTATAATCAAATCATAACATAACAGTGAAAGGTGGACCCCATGAATATATTTCAGCTCACAGCATTGGCTCATTCTCGCTTAGTATATTTATTTGGTAGACAACTCATTGTCGATCACTCACTAGTGACTCATGGGTCTTTGGTCCTGGTCGTTTCTCATTGTGACAACTTTGGCACATCCACAAGGAGTCGTACCAAAGTTAAACTTGTCAATGATAAATTCAAGATACTTGCGTAACCCTGACAACTTTGACACGTTCAAGATTTATCTTTCGCTTGAATTCACCAAATATCAAAATATATCTGGTACAGATAAATTCTTACCGATTATATCCTCACAACTTTGGCACGTTTTCAAAAATAGTTGTAGATTATTTATCCATAAGTGGTATTGATAAGACGGACCAAGTAATATGCATCAAATACAAATTAAATATAAAACTTTATTTAAAATAGGGATTTTTCCGCAAAAGATGCTTTTACTTTATTTAATCAAATTAAATAAACACATGCATGCAAAAAGTAAAGATTAAATTAAACATTGAATTTAAAGGCATAATCATATCAAGTGTTCAGAATCAGACCCGCTTTGATACAATTTTGTTGGGGTTTTAAAGGGTATTATCGGGTAATGCAGCGGGAAATCAAAATTTTTGATTTCGGAAATTTTTCTCGGGCAATTAAAATAATCTTATTTATCTTAATTACTCAATACTTCAAATCTGAAATTTTTACCCAAGAAGTCATATTTCTTTATAATAGTCGAATTGCCCCATAAGTTTGTATTCATTCATTTTAGTCCTCAAATTATCAAATATATATTTAAGTGATTCCAAATATATTTATACATGTCTAACACATCAAAATACAAGTTACAACAAAAATTCCAATTTTTTTTGTCATTGCTGAATTGGACCCAGAATTATCCAAGGTTTACAATTTAGTCTAATCTTGTTCAAAATAAGTCAGATCACATCCAATCATTACCACATTTAATATACATCATATATACATCAATACACAACACATATATGAAAATACCCAAATTGGAAAGGGTTAAGAAACCTAATTTACAAAATTTTCAATTGAACAAATTACACCAAATTAATCAAATTCAATACTTTAATTCAATCATCACAACACTAAACAAGTCTCACCACTTTGAAATAACAAAAGAACAATTCTAGGTCATCAAGGAGTGGCCTAACAACTCTAGAATGACACTTTGATCATCAAATGATCAAAAGAGAGCTAATGAACAAATTCATGCTCTCTTTATTATCATACATGCTCATATCTTTCAAACAAGTTCCCAACCATTTAATTACAAACTAAAAGAGTAGAGACAACATCCTAACAAGACTTGTTGAAACTAAGAATGATAGAAACATCTTAGTTGTAGATAGTAAGAAATACTTACAAAATCTTGATATTTGGCTTAAGTTTTTCTTTCTTCTTCAACTTTGCTCTCAACTTTCTTTGTAATTGATTTTGGTAACTTGTTGTAATGAAAAAAAAATGAAACAAAACACTTATGTATTTACCCTACTTGGCTGAGTATGAGAGAGAAAAATACAACAAGATATTTTCAATTTTTGTTTCTATTAATTAAATGGAAAATGAAATACAAAACTTTTGACATTTGATCATTAAACTATTTAATGAAATCCACCAAGTGTTTCCAATCATTTAAAGCCATTTACAAACTTTAATCCTGACATAAGATATTTATTATTTAATTAATTTATCCACTTAACATTTAAATAATTAAATAATTAAATACAAATATCTTAAATATATGTACTATATTTACATTAAATAATCAAAATACATATATTAATGATATATGTCAAAAAACACAATTTGATATTTAATTAATGTGTATTTAATAAAATCAAATATTAAATACAAATACATATTAATTAGGAAATGACCAAAAGATCCCAACTAAATATATTTTCGTTTAACCGTTAAACGACTTATAAATAGTCAATATTATTCATCAAAGTTAGCCTAGTGCTCTACGAGATATTTTATTAGTGAGACTCTATAGGTTCAGGCATATCCGTCACGAAATCTAATTTCTTATCCATAATCTACACACCTGTAAATTATGACGAACACGGATAAACTCTCTGAAACATACAGGTCGAGGTCATTGCATACATATAATCCATTCGTCACAAGTATCCGAATTATTTCGGAGATATAGATATAAATGTCAAATCTCTATAGATATAATCACGTCGATGTTTCTATTAGAAATCTCTTATTAACACTTCGAACTAATTTCTACAGTGTACCATGGGCCCATTGTTTTAACAAATTGCTAATTCCTTATTGAATAGCCATGCTATATACACATAACTAACAGATCCTTTTTTGATACACACATGATATCATAGCATCATTCAACACCCAACGAATAGGAGGAGTTTTGATCTAAATAGATCAGTGACATGACTGCCATCTAAGTATGGAGGATAACTCATATATCCATATTGGTATCTCAAGTCAAAGAATCATTATGCTCACTCACCCGAGAAGATCCTCAAGCACTTTTCATAATTTTTACATTAATTTTCCAATTAAATATTTTTCTTTAATTTAGTTACTATTAACGTTTGTATTAAGTGATTCAGTTCCTTCGTAACCATCTCTTTGAGGAATCGACACCTCAGCTATACTGCGATCACCGTAAGTACTTTTTGGGCATAATCAATATTGTCCATAATCAAAAGTTCAGAGGCTCGAGGGGATAACACGACCTATTCCCTACATGTAGCTCCTTTGCATGGGAGAGGGATGTTACAAAGATGGTATCATAACATGGTTTAGGGAGTCAGTGACTGTAGTGGGTAGAGTGCTGGGGTTCTATATACGCAGTATGCCTGGGATACTAGTATCCGAGGCACTACCTCTCTAGTATTCGATCATCGAGTACATCCTCAAGTCCTATAGACAGGTTAGTAAGAAATTCCCAAGCTTTTCGAATATTCTTCCTTATAATAGTAACAATAATCTTTATCCAAGTTGAGAAACCTTCTATAGTTATCTTGGTGGATCATCAGAAGCTCAAGAAAAGCTACGAGAATAAATAGTAAGGTTATTAGGATACCCACCCAGAAAAATAGAAAGAGAAAGAGAACACTAAAAAGAAAAGTAAAAGATAAAATACAGATGTTTAAGGTAACCAGAGACAGTAAGGGGAAATGATTTGATTTTGAAAATTCATTGTTCTAAAATAAAAATCTTTTTTTGTGACCTATTGTAGATCACGACTAGGAGGACGATAATATGTAACACCCCTAGATCCTAGTTCAGGACTAGGGATGACATGTGCCCCTAGATCCTAGATTCAGGGTCAGGATGATGGCATGGACTGAGGGATAAAAATACGTAACGCCCCAATAACATGAATTAACACTTATGGATCTAGTTCTGTGCCTTTGGGGATGGCGATACATAATGCCCCAAGACACTAGTCTAGGCGTATAGGGGGACGACGATACGTAACACCCCATGCGTCAGGTTTTATTCAGATTCTCATAGATATAGTTTTCAGAAATGATGGTTTATTAAAGAGTTTCAGAAAGAACAGTTTTATGACAGACTTTCAGAAGAATAATTTGAAGAAAGAGTTTTAGAAAGAGTTCAGTTTTACAGACAGAAAGGATTTCCAGAAAAGTTTCACAGAAAAAGATTTATTTTCAGATAAGAAAAGAGTTTTTCAGAAAAGATGGTTTCTTTGAAACGTTTTCTAGTTTAGACGACCTATTGAGTGGATAGTTTAAAATTGGAAATGATTTGATTTTGAAAATTCATTGTTCTAAAACCAAAATCATCTCAAAGAAACCATATTTTATGAAAAACTCTTTTCTTATCTGAAAACAAATCTTTTTCATTAAAACTTTTTTAGAAATCCTTTATGTCTGTAAAACTGAACTCTTTCTAAAATTCTTTCTTAAAAATATTCTTCTGAAAGTCTGTCATAAAATTGTTCTTTATGAAACTCTTTAATAAACCATCATTTCTGGAAACCATATCTATGAGAATCTGAATAAAACCTTATGCATGGGGGTGTTACGTAACGTCGTCCCCCTATACGCCTAAACTAGTGTCTTGGGGCATTAAGTGTCGCCATCCCCCAAGGCATAGAACTAGAGCCATAAGTGTTAATCCATGTTATTGGGGCGTTACGTGTTATCTATGGGCACCTGCCAGCCCTAATCCTGAACTAGGATCTAGGGGTGTTACATATTATCGTCCTCCTAGGCGTGATTTACATGTGTACATGTACTGAATCTGTCAATTCCAAGTTACATCTGAGGTGAGTTTTTTCTCCTTGCCTCCAAAATCATAAAAATCATGCTTTTAAAATCAAATCTTTCTGAAACATACTCATTAATAATATTACTTCAAATCAAATTGGCTAACGTCTTAATGAGTTTAAAAGTAAATATCAACTTGAAAAGATGATGTCCACTTACTGATTTGGAATCAGGTTGATACTACTTCACTTCGTCGATTAGAATTGCGGTTATTACTGATAATTTATAATCAATAACCTTAATTAGTACACAAGTCATGAATATTCTTGTAACAATGAAATTTAAATAGGCTAAAACTGATCCTGAAAAAGGGTCACGCATCGCGACGTCAGATGTTGCGCGTCCCGACTCCACTTGGTTAGACTTAAAGCAAAGGTATTCTCTTGTTACGTGTCGTGGTGCTGGGTGTTGGGTATTGCTACGCTCACATAATCAGACATGAGACAGAGAGCATCATCATGATCAACTTTGTGACACCAAGTGTTGAGCGTCGTGACACCCACATGACCAGACCCGAGGCAGAGAGCCTCCTCATATTACATGTCCCAACGCTAACCCAATGGCGTCGCGATGGTCGCCCAATTTCAGGGCCAAACACAAACTCCTGAAGGACAATGCCCAAAGCAATCACCAATACTGTCATCCAAACTTCAACTCAACTTAACATAAACTCAATCCATATCATCAACCAAACACAACCCATTATCTAGTATCATTAAGTCAGAAAGTATAATCCTTCCATAAACAAATGGCCAAGGGCTTGATGACACCATATTATTCTTCATCAAAACACAATAAAAACATCAACCCCACTCCCTTACCCTCCTTCAGTTAGCCCCTTCCAAATTTGGAAACTTAGGCATTTTGTAAAATAAGTCTAATACATGCTTATATCAAGATGAAAAGGCATGATTACACATACTATCAACTTATCTCAAACTCAATTGCACAAGATTGGAAACTATGATTCATAAGAATTTCGAAAATAAGAACAAAAATACATGCACAAATTGAAAATTAGCGAAGAAAAGGATTATAGGGATTCACATGCTTGGAATGAAGCTTGGGATCATTATATTAATCTTTAAAAATAGCATTGAAGAATGAAGGAATTTGAGAAAGGGTTCCTTAATCCATTCACGTTTTTGGAGAGTTGAGAGGGATGAGTGAATAGTGCTTTATTTATGGGCAAATGACTACTTTTTGTAATGAAATGAGTGGCTAAGATTGTGCACACACTCACTCAATTCTAGCCCATTCTCGAATTTCACTGTAGCGGCCACAAAAATCACGATGTTTAACCTACCTCTGATTTGAATTTAGAAACATATCCAATGCAGAAGTTGTAGATGTCGGTCTCAACTTTTCGATGATATACAAATCATAAAAATCGAAGATCGTACAAAACTGTTATGGACAAACTACTAACGGTTGTCCGAAATAACACATAAAATAAATTTTGTATCAACGCTGCAAAGAATTTATCAAATGCTACAAAAAAGTAAGTCACGAGCACATACACACTTGAACATGATTATCATGCATTATACAACCTATAACATAGTTGTCATCAGAATTATCGGGGTGTTACATTCTTCCCCTTCTTAAATAGGATTCATCCTCGAACCCCCTTTTTAGGATTGAAATTCTAGAACTTATCTAGGCTTGACATTCTTGATGCTTAATATCTTACCACAAGTCATTGGATTCACACGCCATCACCTAGGCCACCAACCTTCAACTTACTGCATTCTCATAACCAACTCTGTTTCATCAACTATATCCCACTACTTCCCCATCAATGAAATTCTACTGAGTACTCTACACTACCGTCATGCATCAAAGAAACCATATTTTTAGACCTCTAATTTTGCACAACATTCTCTGACTCACTTATTTCTGTGAGGATTTATTTCTGTGAGCTATCAGTTCTAAATTTGAACTGTATTCGTGACCTGCCTATTGGAAATCTAGTATATAATATGCGGCGGAAAATTAAAATTTTTCAATTTTAAACATAAATTTCCAATCCAAGATCATTATTAATTTTCATGCTTTATGATAATATTTATTTATGAAACATAAATAAAAATGTACCTTAAACATTTAAGAGATCCACATAAAGTCTTTAGAGCCACCCACACATTTGGCCTCCAACGGTATCCACACAAAGCCGAGAGTTAGGGATTTTGGATTTCTCAAATCCAATATTATGTAAGTGTCTTTTCTTTGGTGATAGCTTAAGAAAAGATACTTGTTTTAGGTTTATGGAATATTGAGAATATAAAGAATTTTGATTCAAGAAAATTCAAAATTTTCTTTTAATTTTTTTCTTTCTCACGTGAACCTTTCTCAAAATTGCCAAAATTTTCTTTTCAATTTTGTTGTACTTAAAGTTAACGGCAAAAGGGTTAATTTATAGGCTTTTGATTTGAGTTGTTTTAATTCCAATCAAATTAGAATTAATAGAATAAGATTTAATCCTATTAAAATAGGAATTTTAATCCATCCTAAATAAACAACCATTATCATATTTTTTTTAATTAAATTAATTAAATAAAATTTATCAATCCTAATCAAGTTAGGATACTATAAATATGAAATTATAATTTAATACAAAAACTTTGCTAAATTATATTTCAGCCCTTATACTTTTGGAAATTATAAAATAACCCCTGCACTTTTAGAAATTATGAAACTACCCCTAATTTCCAAATTTGTACATTGGTCCTAAAATTTCCATAATTCAATTTTTATCAATAATTTCTAAAATTATGAATTTACCCCAAAGTTTAAGAACTTGACATTTAAGTCATAAAACTTAATTCTAAATAATTTATCATTAACTCATCAATACTTTAAAGTGTGTGACCCATTAGGTTATTTCTTATGAAGGCAATGGAGATAGTTATAGACTTCATAAGTCTCGATAAATTAATTTAATTAATTTATCCTCAATTAACTCGTTAATTAAGAAAATATTTTCCATAGATCAAAAGAAGTATCTAGCAATGCATCATGACCCTCAATTAAGAAAGAATATAACTTTAGTGAAACCTTTTCCGTATATGATTACCGTATGATTCAATTCTTTCACCTCATACATATCCCGCCAATGATTATAGAGTATGGAAAATGTCTACTCTATTAAATCATGGCTATTAGAACATTGACTTAAGTTGATTATATATTTATATAGAGTTTTTGAAACTCATTTTAGAACTCGCCATGGCCATGGACTTATATTATCACTTATGTCAAATCGTGCCTCTTGGGATATCGACTATATGTTATCCAGAGCGGCGAATCCTTTATTGATCACTCACTATCTTCATACACTTTTCATATTGCCCAATCAGTACCCTATACACAATCTTGCTATAGACTACGGAAGTGTAATGTCAAAGCATATATGATCCACATACAAGATACCATGCAGATCTCAAGTCTAAGGATAATTCATACTATCGTTACAAAGAGAAATCCCATAGACATGTGGATAATACTCCATATGGGTTCTCAAGCTGGTCAGTTCGATGTACTTGTTCTCCAATAAGTATCCTATTTTAGACTAAGTGAACACCTTCAATAGTAGCTTATGAGATCAACTACCTTTCTTCGATAAGGAAGCAGACATAACATATGTCGATCTTAACTGGATCTATTAATGTCCAGTGTTGATAATCCTACGATCGGGAACATTTAAGAATGACTAGATCTCATAAATTAAACTAATTTAATTTCTTTAATCGTCATTCTAAAGACTTTATTTTACAAGTAGTCAAAATTACTTATGGTCAATACTTATAAATAAACTGCCAAATTTAATTAATCAATGCAATAATATAAAATTATATATTTATATCCCTATTGGATCTAGGGCATATAACCAATAATCTACCACTTGCACTAGATCCAATCTCTATGATATTTTACACCAAATAATTCAATGTGCCTATCATGCTTCTGTTGGGTTAGTGCTTTAGTAAGAGAATCTACTAAGTTCTCTTAAGTAGGAATCTTCTCTATCTTCACATCACCTTTTTGGATTATCTCTCTAATTATGTGATATCGTCTAAGAACGTGTTTGGATTTCTGATGAGACCTTGGTTCTTAGCCTTGCCTATGGTTTTGGTATTGTCACAATACGTTACAATCGCATTGTTATTGTCAGGAACAACACCTAAGTCTGTGATGAACTTCTTTAAACTGCTTATTTAGCTGTTTCTGAAGTAGCTATATATTCGGATTCCGTTGTTGAGTCTGCTATTGTAGTTTTGTTTAGAACTCTTCCACCTTACTGGACCTCCAAACATAAAAACAAGTATCCTGATTATGATTTGCTATCATCTTTATCAGAATGAAATCTAGCATCACGATATCCCAATACTTTAACCTCGGAACTTCCTCCATAAATAAAGAACACAACAGTAGTCCTTCTTAAATACTTAAGGATTGTCTTGACTGTTATCCTATGATCTTCTCCAGGATTATCCTAATATCTGCTCGTAACACTTAGAGCGTAAGACACATCAGGTCTCGTACATAACATAGTGTACATGATTGATCCTATAGTAGAAGCATATGGGATTTGTTTCATGAGCTCAACCTCTTTAGAAAATTTAGGGCATATCTTCTTAGAGTGATAGATTCCACTCATGGGCAAGTAGCCAGTTTTGGAATCTTCCATTTTAAACCTTTTAAGAGCTTTGTCTATGTACATGGATTGTGAGAGGCCAAGCAACCTTTTAGATCTATCTCTATAGATCTTACTTCGTAGAATATAATTTGCTTCTCCCAAATCCTTCATGGAGAATTTCTTGGATAACCATAGTTTGACTGATTGGAGCATTGGAATGTCATTTCCTATTATTAATATGTCATCCACATATGATATTAGGAATACGACTGCGCTCCAACTAACCTTCTTGTATACACAAGATTCATCTTTATTTTTGATAAAATCAAAATCTTTGATTGTCTCATCAAAATGAAGATTCCAACTCCGAGATGTTTGCTTTAATCCATAAATGGATAGTTGTATCTTGCATACCTTGTTTATGTTTCCTTTAGAAATGAAACCATTCATGTTATGTAATATACACATCCTCTACGAGGTTTCCATTCAGGAATGTAGTTTTGATATGCATTTTCCAAATCTCATAATCATGGTATGCTGCTTCTGCAAGCAAATTCCTAATGGACTTTAACATGGCAATTGGCGAAAAAGTTTCATCATAATCAATTCCTTGATATTTTTTGTAACCTTTTTCCACCAACCTAGCCTTGTAGGTTTGAAATTTTCCATCTGCATATATCTTTCTTTTAAAGACCCATTTGCACCCAATAGGAGTTATCCCTTCAGGTGCATCTACCAAGTTCCAAACATGGTTAGTATGCATCGAATCCATTTCGGACTTCATAACTTCAAGCCATTTAGAAGAGTCAATGTCAGACATTGCCTCTGCATAACTAGTAGGATCATCATTCTCAACGATAAATACATTATGTTTACCTTCCATGAGAGATCTATATCTTATTGGCTTATGTTGTATTCTACTAGACTTTCAGAGTTCTTAACTTGTGGTTTTTTTCCACCGTCAATATTTTGTGAGTTGAAGGTAATTCAATGTCATTTGATGGTTCTAGGACTTCATCAAGTTCCAGTCTACTCCCATTATCTTTTCTTAGAAGAAACTATTTCTATAGAAAAATAACATTCGTGAAACAAACACATTTTGTTCACTTGGATTGTAGAAGTAGTATCCCATTGTTTCTTTTGGATACCCCACAAATTTACATTTAATTGACCTTGTTTCCAGCTTATCAGCAAGCGATTGAAATTATCTACAAGCAATGGCGACAAAAAATATCTATACCCAAAGGAGGGTGAATTGGGTTATCGCCTATAAGTGTGGAATTATAAAATCTTTGCCGATTTTATGGATAAATATGTTTACCGCCTTAATGGCTGGTCAGACTTAATTTGAATTAATCAGGTTACCGCCTATATGGCTGGTTGGTATGTTATCATAAGTTAATATATTATATTAAGTGAGATATCTAAAATAGTAGTGGTAAAAGTAGATCCTTTAACCCTATAATTTTTTTTATTTTAATTTTACTTTTAGTATTTATTTTACCACATTTACTATTCAACATTTTACTTTATGTCTTTTATTTTTAAGTTTCTACTAGTCCTAGTTATGTGTCGTAAGTAAGTTAGTTGTCTGGGGTTGTAATGAATTTTAATATCACCGGTTTATAAGGGTTATTTTACAGTTTGGGTAATTTAAAGGTTTACTTATTAAGTCTTAAGCTTAATGTGTCTTGTTAACTGGCCATTAATAAGATTGATCTGGTAATCTAAAATAAACTTGACAAAGGAATTTTAGGTTTCAGCCTTAGACTTAATAATCCACGATCTTCCTTGAGGATAGATAACCCTTTAATAGATTTTCTTACATGATAGACATATACCTGTCGGGCAGGGTAACCATAATTGGAACTTAATCTTAATGAATCCAGATAATTTGATTGATATAGATATATGGTTCAATTGGGTTATACTGGGTATTTACAATCTGACCATCGACATAGGCTTTTGCATAATTTCGTGTTCCAGGTTAGTAACTGATTTATTACACAAACATAAAATAACAACTTCATCTTTTAAAAGATATTGGAAAGATTCACAACCCTGGATAGTTTTATAAATTTGAACTTTCTTTAATCTACTCTCCCGTAATATTTACTTGTTTTTATATTTTTAATTTTAAAATCACAATTCCAACCAATCAATCAACCTGTTAGATACTAGTAATCATTTGACCTCATAAAATTAATAGATTAGGTATTAAGTCCTCGTGGGATCGATATTTTTTATACTACTTGAACGATACGTGCGCTTGCGTTATACGCGTGTGATTACGCCGGTCAAGTTTTATATCATCAACCCCTTCTTTTACTTTGTAAACCCACTTGCACCTTGCAACTCTCATGCCCTTTGGTATTTCTACAAGCTTCCAAGTGTGATTTTTCTTCAATGATTCTATTTCCTCATTCATTACTACCATCCACTGCGTACTTATTTTGACTCAAAACAGCTTCCTTGTAATTCTTTGGTTCTTTTAAAAGTTATATGCCATGAAATTCCATATGTAATTAAATCTGCATATCAATAACTATCAGGTGGCCTCATAACTCTTCTCTTTATGTCTTTTACAAACTGATAATCATCTTCTTCACTTTCTATTTTTTCATCAATTACATCACTTAATGTTTCAATCTCTAATTCAGCTTTTGTCTTTCTTGGTGTTTTCCAATCACCTCCACCTCAACACTTGTATTTGATTGTGTTGAGACTATTTTACCAAAAATAGTAACTGATTAAACAGATCTTTATAATATGGCAGCTTTATTAAATACTACATCCATGCTAAACACGCACTAATGAGAACTCAGGTTGGTAACCGAGACCTTATTCATTTAATACTTTATGAATACCCTAGTGTAACACCCCGCCAGAGGTAAAATGCTACCGGCAGATGACAAGAGTAACCCATCTCCATAAGCCTATAAATTTACAGTAAAACGGACATGATGTATCCTAAACCTGGACAACCTGGATCAAAGTCTAGAATCAAAATGAAACCTAAAAAAATCCAACATACAAAAGGACTTCAGGTCCAAACAAAACATATCAAAATCAAATTAACACTTAAGGGCTCTATGCCCACAACATTAGTTAGCACTCAAAAGCTTCGTGCCCACAACATCATATATAAATTAAAATTTTTACTTAATAAATACACAGCAGCGTGCACATCACGACGATTAATAAAATAATCATATATCATAAACCTCTAAAACTTTATCCCAGGACACTTGCGAGGGTGACTGCAACTTGGGTGATTCGGAGTCTCCAGCATGTCTTTCAAAACTAATGTGGTTGATCTACAAAATTAACAATGATGGTGGCGTGAGTTATAGAAACCCAGTAAGTAACTACACACACTACAAACGAACAAGATTTAAAGTTTAAATACAATAATTATGAACATATATACATATTTATAATTATTTATTGGAACACATTTAACTCATATTGATCTTTTGACTTCAGGAAACATGGTTTCATGAAACGTACCTAAAGTGAATCAAAAGTAACTTATACGCATACCTCCTCGAGCATTATCTTCAAATTACACGTAATCCAATGTACATAACTTATGCAAGTTTTTAAATTCTTTATATTATGAACACCACATAATCATTAAGAGTAAAATACATCACATATACTCATTCAACCTGAATTTCATATGATCGACTGTAAGCTTTCTTTTCTGAATACACATGACATGCTCATGCTAATGCTGATGGAACGTTTTGGCGTAGCCGAAATAACCACTAGAAATGCCCAAAGCTAGTTGTCTACGAATGCCCAAATCTGGCCTAACCCAATATTATCAAGATTACATGTCCATTATCCTTACAACTTATCCATTTTATGCTTATCATCATGCACTTATATGATTTATATTTAGACAAACTTAACATCCAACTTTAATATATTCCGAAATAATTTGACCAATGCATCTGTGATAGAACCTTAAAGCTTTCTAATCAAGCCATTACTAACTCATATTTTAATTTGGGCATGTAGCCCTCTAGTGTAATAGTTTGATTTGTGATTATTAAATAATAAGAAAAGAAATAGAGTTCAGTTATCAAATATTTAGTTAGAGGCTGAGTGTATTAGGGCAATATGTCGGGGGATGTTATAGGTTATAACCCGAGCAAGTAATAAAAATCCTCTTCTTTTCTTCCGTGGACTTAGGTTGGAGCCATTCTCTGTCAAACCACGTTAATTTCTTGTTCTCTTTGTGATTTTCTATCTGCCTACTAAATTTACTTTTGTTTCCAATTAACCAAAAGAATTCACTACTAGGGAAGTTTGTTTGAGGGTTTGAATTCCCAATTCACTTTGGAAAGAAAAACAACCATCAATAGTTGGCGTCGTATGTGGAGAACAATACAAAAAGCAGCAAACATACTAAAACGATGGCAGGAGATGGAAATCATAACGCTTCACAGACTTCAACAACAGAATGAATGGAGAAGATGGAAGAAACCCTACGGCTGGAAAGTGAGAATGCTCAAAA
The DNA here is from genome assembly GCA_019454045.1 of Zanthoxylum bungeanum. Taxonomy (NCBI): domain Eukaryota; kingdom Viridiplantae; phylum Streptophyta; class Magnoliopsida; order Sapindales; family Rutaceae; genus Zanthoxylum; species Zanthoxylum bungeanum. The sequence continues at coordinate 36,220 of SKCR01039931.1, forward strand.
AGATAGGGAAACAACTCAAACCTTCATGAAGGCTATGATGGAAAAATTGAGAACTTGAAAAAGAAAGCAGGAAGACAGGGGCAAGTGGGTCCCAGTAAAAGGAAAGAGGAAATAGAAAAAGAGAATGGAGTTGTCAGAGTGAATGGAGATCAATAAAATAGGAAAAGAAATGCTCAATCAGTGAGGTTTATAGTTGTGCCTAGTGACGTACCTGTGGAGGAGCCATATGAAGAAGAAGAAACGAAAATGTTTGAACCCTAAATCTCATATGTATTGTCCTGCAGCTAAACAAAACTTTAACCCTTACCCAAACTCTTATTTAAATCACCTTTGGTGTGTTTATGGTTACTACTATTATTTCCAAAACTGCTACCTTCCAATTCCATATCCATATCATAAAACCTACAAAGCCCCAATTTTCCTTCGTTATTCCACTTCAATAATTGATCATCAACAAGAAGTCGTGCAAAAACCACCCAATGTTACTATGGCCGAGCCATTCAGTGAACTGCTAGCAGCGGGAGAAGGAAGGTATATGAGGAATAAAGGAGAAGTAATCAACTGTAAAATTGGAGGCCCAAGTTTAATCATGGGGACGACTTCTTCCATTCTTTTAGAAATTTACAGTAGTAGAAAAACCGCATTTCCTTATCAGAAACTATTGCAATAACACTACGGTTATGATTAGAAATATCCCCAATAGATTCACTCGTGAAATATTAATGGATTTCCTTGACGACCATTGCATGGAGGAAGTTTAAAAGGCAGAACTCACTAAAGAAACCTTTTTGTCAACATTTGATTTCTTATACTTGCCTATTGATCTTAAAAATGGGATGAACAAAGGTTATGCTTTTGTTAACTTCACTGTCCCAAGAGCCATTTGGAGATTTTACATTGCTGCCCGCAACAAGCCTGAGAATGCTGATGAGATATTTCCAATAGAGCCGCTCTTAGAATGCCCCTTAAAAAGTTGTAAGATGAGCAGTAAATCCTAAGAATATAAATAAGACTTTCTATTTTTAAATAAAAACTTGTTCATCTATACTTGTTTTTATTTGGATGGGAAAGACGTGTTCAATAATCTTTTGAAATACTCATGATCAGGATGCATCAAGGGGTGCAGTGCAGGTGGGAGAGGAGCGACCCCCCCATGGCACGCCAATCCCAAGTGTCATTATCATACCCCCGAACTGGAGCGTCAGTACCCAATGACTTGCACCTTTGAGGAATATAGTAGGAAGACATGTGTGGCATTCGACATCTCAGGGTAATCATAGCACGTTTGGTGGGAGGGCCAGCGTGGCATTTAGGTTGGAGCCACTCTCGAACCCCATTAATTTCTAGTTCTCTCTGTGATTTTCTATCTGCTTGCTAAATTTACTTTTGGTTCCCAACTAAGCAAATAAAATCACTGCTAAGAGGAGGCTTGTTTGAGGGGATGAATTCCCAAATCACCCTTGTAATAATATAGTTGGAGCAAATAAGGAAGAGCTACTATATATCTATTTCACTATAGGAGCATCACATCAAAGTGAACATACTCACGATGTATAGAAATTTTGGCCATTGCAATGGGAGGTAGATAATAAAATTTGATTAAAAAGATTCTCTTATTTAAATATTTGATTCCCTCATTGACTCGTTCGTCCTAAGGCGATTTTCTTCACTAACAGTTGGTATCATGTCACACATATAATATCAAAAATTAGGCATTAATTACATATTAATTATGAAATAGAGAAGTTACACCTTATGATAGCTAGCTATTGATAGGTGCATCAAAATGTAATCACATACCATGCACCATTCATATAACAATATTAACTGATAACAAAAAGTTTTATTTAATCATTTTATGAATTGCAAAACACAATATATTGTTCTTCCAAGTTGAAAAACACTCTTCAGTCATCACCTGTCTTTTATTCGTAATTATTCTATATATATATTAATTAACATAATTATTAATGGAGCTCAAGCATTGTATAGAGCCCTAATTCCTTGAATGTCATCTCCATGCAAAGCCCTGGCCACTCCAGTGTAATCAGCATACATAATAGCCTCTCTTTCAAAGCTATGATGGAGTCCAAGGAGATGCCCAATTTCATGCAAAGCAACAGTCTCCAAATCATATGCACCTGGAACGTTACCTACAACCCACATCTCATCTGCATCGTAATGGAATATTCCCCTTGTTGGTGGAAAAGCATGAGCCAGGGTTCCATGACGCCCATCAAAATCGTCCCCATCTCCATGATTGCGCCTGCGAAAACTAATTTTGATATCAGCGTTTACGTAATCCTGTGTTTGTGAGAATTTGAAGTGAGTGTTTGAAGCCCATGTTTGAAAAGCTCTAGCAACAGGATTTATGGCATCAGATCGAGTTCCTGGATAAAAAGCGTATGTCAGATGGAACTTGGAAGCTGGCCACCTAAGACGTCCCCGGAAAAAGTTGTAGTGTGAGACTGTGTGAAAATGGCCAGAGCCCCTTTTCTTGCCTGTTAAAGAAATATATTAGTCAACTATTCTCGTTATAACAATCATACCAGCTAAATAACAAATCAATCTAGCTCATGCTGACATTACCATGAACATTATCTGCAACTCCACATCGCGGGATTGTCATCTTCGCTACTGTATTGTCATCTAAGACTCCGGTTGATTTTAGATGGTAATTGAGCTGGTAAGTTTTGATGGCATATTCTAAAAGCTCATCAAAATCATCGTCGTTAGCATGTGTTAGATTCAAGGACTTATCATAGTTCAAGTAACCGAACTTTTCCAAGTACTTTTTAAGCTCATGGATGCCTTTAACCGCGTCACCTTTATGGCATCCTTTCAAGTGCTCGACGAACTTAAATGGGGATGATTCTTTTTCTGCGTTGGAGTGTGCTAAAACTAAGTAATGAGAAAGGAGGGAGAGGAAAATGGTAAGGAGAGTAAATGAGAAGAAAGAATAAGCTTTAGATGCCATTGTCAAGCTCTAATTTGTTGGATGTGCTTAGCAATGCTTTGATATGTCTCTATTTATAACTAATGAATAATAATATAATAATATTGGAATCAAGCTATTGATTCACGGCAATATAATAAATAGTGCATGAACCATTAGTGGGCAAATGGGATTTTTCAATATATGTACTTTCTTTATCATTGCAACTTGTTTTCCATGTCTCCATGCACTAGCTTCCTCGTAGAAACGCATAAAGATGAATTGGCCAACATTCCACACACACACTTAGAGTTGAGGTGACTTTAGTCTATTCATAAAATACAAAGACTAAGACCTAAACAATATCTCTTAGATAGCGAACAAGGTTTTCAATATAAACAGAATTTGGAAAGGTCTTGATATGACAATGATATAAATTTTTGTAGCAGAGATTTTGATAAAAAAAAATAAAAATTAAAGTTAAGTATTTAATTGTCGATAAAAGTTTTTATTAAAAATTTAAAAATTATTAAAAAAAAATATTTAAAAAAAATTATGTTATGAAATAATGTTTAGTTGTGAATAAGAATTTTTATTAAAAATTATAAAATTGTTTTAAAAATGTTTTTTTTTTAAAAAAAAAATTATGTTATCAAATAATGTTACAATTCTGGATTTTGATCTGAATGAAGTCATATACAACGATAAATGGTGGATGTTTGCTTTATAAAAATTATAAAATTATTTTAAAAATATATTTAAAAAAAAATATGTATGAAATAATGTTACAATTTTAGATTTTGATAATTTATTGAACGAAGTAATTTACGACATTCAATTAAATATGACGATAAATGGTGGATGTTTGCTTTATTTAAGTAAATATTGGCAATAGTATGATATTTATTTGAATGTTGTCTTGTACGGCTATACAATATTTTAATCAAGTAAACTGTGATTTTGGATTATTTTGGGTTATTGCCTCACTGGTTCGTCCGGCTGCTGGTCTCTTGGACTTGGGAGAAAGCTTCTTCCCTTGATCAGCGGTATTGGGACCTACCTCATTTTAGCTAAGGGTAGAAATATGATAATATTGGAGCTCATAATGATATTTCCGTAAAGAAATTGCTTCAAACTAGTTTAATATATTCTATAAATCTTAGTTTTTAAAATTCCGCCGTCAAATTATCCGAGCAAATAAAATCTCTAACTATCCTAAACTTTTACGAAAAAATATACTTATTGGATTCGAATCCAGGACCTAAATATCATATCCTGAACCCTACACCATTAAACTATGCTCCTTGGAGACACTAACCCATATTTGTGGAGCTAAATCTTAGATATTGTCATGCGATCACTTTTTTGCTGGGGGTCTATCTTTTTACTATATGAAAAATATGTGGTTCTTCGTATTTATTGAACAAGGTCATATACGACATTCAATGATATTATTTAAACTCCAAATCACGAAGAAATTCTCCAAACTGATATTATTTGAGCTCATAATAATATTTCCATAAAGAAATTGCTTCAAACTAATTTAATATTTTTTATAAATCTTAGTATTCAAATTCCACCGTCAAATTATCCGAGCAAATAAAATCTCTATTCTAAATTTTTACAAAAAAAAAAAACATACTCATTAAATTCGAATCCAAGACCTGAATGTCATATCATGAACCTTGCACCATCAAACTACGCCATAGACGCTGACCCTTATTTGTGGAGCTAAATCTTAGATATTGTCCCGCAGTCACTTGTTTGCTTGGGGTCTATCTTTTTACTATCGAAAAAGTATGAGGCTCTTCGTATTTATTGAACGAGGTCATATACGACATTCAATGATATTGTTTAAACTTCAAATCACGAAGATATATAACTTTGTAAGAGTTTGTATTGAGATAGTTTGGTAGTGTGGTTCACAGTCAGAGGATTAGGGGATTAGAACGGCCTATTCCCCGCCGGTGATTTTTCCTGAAGGGGGATGATACACATAGTTATATAGAATTCTCCGAAATTCAGTAACACGATAGGACTCATGGCCCAAGGATTAATGATTGCATTTCTATAGGCTACTCAGTTTTAGGAATACGACAGCAACACGAACGTTCAATACCATTTAAGAATCTGAAAATTATTGAAGGATTGGTTCTTCATGGGTTGCCTATCCAAAAAGAAGCTCCAGGCCCAATATGATTCAAGGAATTGGGTATATTACCTACCTTTATGTATTTTGATTTGAGGATGAATCATTTTATAGAGGGGAGAATATTGTAATAGCCGAAACTTTGCACTATAATTCAAATAAAATTACAGCGGCTCATACTAGATTTTTATTCTTATTTTTAACTTTTAAGATTTTAGAACTCATAAAATAATATTAAAATAAGTTTCACACCTTAAGAATCTCATCTGGACGTCCCAACAAATTTTTAGATTCAGCACTTTTGCTATTTATCTGAGTCAACAGACAATTATTTCGTATTTCAGCCCTAACATTTTCATACGATCTCTAAATTTTTTCTACTTTTGTATCATCGGAAAGCTAAAATCAATACCTACAACTTCCATGCTGAATATTTTCTCAAATTCGAACCTGAACAAAGTAAAAAATGCAAGTCAATGTTGCGTGAACAGCAAAACTAGTGACTGCTCTAGAATTTACTATATTTTTCTAATTTTTTTAAATTTTTTTATTAATAACATTAGCCACTTCGAATACTATTACTACATCTCTTTCAACATAAAAAATGTGAATAAAGAAGCTCCCTCAAGTCATTACTAATCATTGAGCTTCTCTCAATTTCTTAAGCAGCCAATGATGACTCTTACGTCATTCTTCGTCAAAGTAAGCTTCTTAACTCCTTTCTCTTCTTTAAATTCAGTTATTGGCAGAATTTTTGAAGCCCCAAATCATATCTTTATACCCTAGAAATTAATCTTTACATTTTGATCAAGATAGAGTAGCTACTATGCATCTTTTACATCTTGACATACAATCATGGAATGAGCTTCATTTGGAAAAATCCCAATTTTCCTCAAAGCTCAAGGGCTAGCCAAGTATTATATAGCATGTACGGATGTGTTTTTATTTCTTTATTGATAATTGATGATGACGCATGTTTGGAAGGATGTTTTGATTTGAGTTTGTATTAATGGATGCTGAAGAAAATAAAATGTTAAAGTTTTATCTTGGCCGAATACTACATGGTATATAAAGGATATTTTAAATTTATTATGCAGTTTGGAGTGGTGGTATTATGTATTGGTGATGTAAAAGTTGTGACAGCATAACTAAGTGTTGAGTTTCTAGTTAGTCCCAAAATCGTTTTCAAGCAATGAAATCATGTGTGAATACTCATAAAGTATGGCGGAATCATACTTATATTGATCGGCTTTGCGATGCGACGAACACAAAATCCTGTTGCTCCTCCTAGAAGCTTTCGGCAGTGGGTTGTTTTGTGCTCCTTGAGAATTCGGTCACTAGCTCCATGGAAGCTCCAAGCTCCAAGCTTTGTGTTGTGATTCCATGCTCATGAATAGGTTTCCCTATCACCTTAGGATGACTCTTCATGTTAGCATAGGTAAGATTTGCCACAAATCTTCCTAGTTTCTTCATGGTGTGCTCGACATTTTGAAGAAATTTTGGGAGAGAAGCACTTGGCCCTTGGCCGAAAGTGTGTGTGTAGAAGAGAGAGATGATTAGTTGTGTTTTGTTTTGTTTCTAAAACTTATACCAAAACAATTTATTTCCAAAATCTTGTAAATGGCTTTCAAAAAGTCAAAAGAAATTTTGGAGCCAAAATGGCAATAAATGCCTACAACCACTCATGTCACAATTCACATCAATCAATGATGACAAGCATCACTTCACTCAAAGTGATGTGACTTCCATCACTTGATTGACTAGTGATTTGACGCTAGATGTGACTTGTGGGCCGCACTTGAATTCGAAATGCGAGTGGGCCCGCAAACACTCCCGGGCTCGGGTTCGCTAATTCTGAATTAATGAATTTTCCGTTGCGACGTAATTAAATCAAATTTAATTAAATAATTATGCCTAGCAAAATTACAATTCACGTCGCTAGCGAATTAATTCTAAATTAACTCGTTTCCCCAAATTAAAATCTAATTTTAATTCTGCATCGAAATCCAATTTCGTATAATATATCGAATATATTATTTTATCGATTAATTCAAAATTAATCGTTCTCTCTCTTTAAATAATATTTTATCCCAGATAAAATATCTCCGTAATTAATCCCAGATTAATTTTCTCTCTCATCTAATTAATCCCAGATTAATAAAGTGCGAGTCATACGTCATCGGTGAATCTTCGGGAAGCGACCCATGAGATCCCCGGATATGTTGGCAGTAAATCCGGTCGTCGGACTATCCGAACACGTACGTACCTAGTACTATGTTTTTACCGATTTACAAGACATGGTTGGCTTCTAGCAAAGCACCGTGCCTACCCAATTCTCCAGAAATATTCTTATAGGAATATGTGACCTATATCAGGCGTAGTATACGTAGTATTACGTATTACGATCCAGTATCGGATGTCACGTGCAAGGCCTGGGGCTGGAATTGTGTCTGCCCCGTACGAAGCACATATCGGATCTTTGGTAACTAGTCTCTATAATCAGATAATCATGACCTAGTCATATTATCCCGATGACTGCAGTACATAAGAGCACCAGTTCTGTATCCTATGTGATCATCATCTCCACTATGACTGGAGTGATACTTCCGTCTTGACATCACACCCAATACACTACGATTCTCAATATACCCAGAAGAGGCGTACACAGAACCTGTTAAAGCCCTGAACGACCAAAACCAAAGTATATTGATTGTCGCAAGTATTAGCGGTGCAAGTCTCAGGTTAAGACCAAATACACATACCCTGATTCGGACTTCCATAGACACATAGTCATACTACCAATGGAATTCTGAGGGGTCTATCCAGAGCGAAGTTGTTCCCGTACCATCGGTAAACACAACCTCCTATTACACTTGCATGAGTATCCTATACCCAAATATATGAGAACTATGTTGTTATGCTCCACAACACGCACAAGTGTAATACTAGTCTTTTACGCATTATCGATGTCCAATCTCGATAATACTCTGACTAGGGATATTCAATTATTAAACCTTTATGGATTGATACTGTCTCATATCATCTCAATCCGGAACTAATCAAATGGACCTTTTATCATTTATACATCTAGGTAATCCAATTACAAATGATAAAAGGGCAATTTCCTTTGTCACATAGTTAATTTGTACAACAACACCATGATGTGTACAAATAGTGATGCTATGGGTCATAATTGTCCAAAAATCTCCCACTTGGCCTATAGCCAATCACTCAAGTGTCCTACACTCGAACTATGTACGGTTCGCTCAAACTTCTGCTGAGGAAAGGCTTTCGTCAACAGATTTGCATGATTATCGTCTGATGCGATTTATTCGATCATCACATCGCCACGATGTATGATCCGAACGAATCAGATGAATATTTGAAGTATATATATGGATCGTTGATGAGACCATTAATTCTTTAGCCTGTGCTGTAGCCTAGCTCAGCTGCTAACAGAACTACATCTAATCTAATTAGATTTATTATCGATCCAAAAGGCTTCTATTGCAGCCTCAGCTGCAGCAATATTCCACTTTTGTTGTTTGGAAGATTTCCAGCTCACTGTTCCGTTATTCAAACTTTATAGTACCGTTGTTACGACTTATAGTCATTATTATTGGTTTGGAAACTTGCAGCAGTGAACCTAGTCACTTCAAGTTCTCATTCTCCATAGTATAAGACGACATCCTTAGTTCATCTAAGATACTTAAGGATGTTCTTAACATCAATCCAATTACTATCACTTGGATTGGCCTGATTGTGACTCCATATACTCAAAGCCTATGAGACACCAGGTCGCGTACATTTATTTTAATGTACAAGTACATGGAGAGTGTCAACAACTTTTAGATCTATCCCAGTAGATCTTTATTCCTAGAATAAAGGTTGTTTCTCCCAAGAATTCTATGGAGAATTTTCATGAAAGCCAAGCTTTCACCGATTGTATTATGGGAATATCATTTCCAAGAAATGATATGTCATCATTTATTTAGGACATTCATTGTCATTGCGCTCCCACTAACCTTCTTATATACACAAGAATCATTTTCGTTTTGAATTAAATCATATACCATTATGATTACATCAAAACGATAGTTCCAAGAACGTTATGCTTGCTTCAATCCATCCATGGATCGAATTAACTTGCAAACTTTGTTTGCTCGTTTTGGTACGACAAAAATGTCAGGATGTTGTAAACATCCCCCAAAAGGTTTCCTTTTAAGGAAAGCAATTTTGACGTTCCTGCTGCCATATTTCATAAATGAAACATGCAGCATTAGCAAGCATTGTCCAAATGGATTTAACCAAGGCAACGAGTAAAAGGTTTCGTCGTAATCGACACAATGTTGATAACGATACCTTTTCGCTACAAGCCCAGCTTAGTACGTTGGTATGTTGCCTTCCATGTATGTCTTCCTTGAAGACTTATATAGTACCAATAGGCACAATGCCTTCTGGTACATCAACTAGTATCTAAACTTGGTTGGTATACATGGAATCCATTTCGGACATCATGGCACTTTGCCATTATAGGGAGTCGATACCTTGTATCACTTCCTCATACGTAGTCAGTTCGTCTTCCTCAATAAGATTGACATCTTTATGAGGCGAGATCAGAAACCAATACCCCAGGTTATTTTCTGACTCTCTCCGACTTGCGCGGTTCTTGTGTATTTGAAGATTATTGGTATAGTTTCATCCTTGATGAACTATTTGTGTTCCATTAAGGAATCGGTTCCTTGAATAGTATTACTCCGATTTTCATCGAGTTTTACTTTCCTCCCACTTACCACTGCATATAGGTATTCCTCTTAGGAAAACCGCATGGCGAGCAACAATTAAATTGTTCTCATGTGAGTTGTATAAGTACTATACTTTGGTTTCCCTAGGATAACCCACAACTTAGGCATTTATCCGATTTGGGTTCTAGTTTGGTATCATCCAAACGTATGCCCAACATTCCCAAATCTACAGGAATGAGAAAACCGATTTCTTTCCTATTCATATCTAATATGAAGTCTGTCAAACAGATTTACATGGAACCTTATTCAAAATAAGTTTTGCACTATTTATGCGTATCCCTTGAAGGAAATGGTAGCTCAGAACGACTCATGATTAACCTTATCATGTCCAATAAAATTCGGTTTCTCAGTTCGGACACATCGTCAAATTGACGTGTTCCGGGAGGAGTCCTCATTGAAAGAATACTATACTCTTTTCAAGTATATGAGAAACTTATTGCTTAAGTATTTTCCACCACGGTCTAACTGTGACGATTTTAATACTTTAGCCGATCTGTTTGTCTACTTCGTGTCGAAACTCTTTTTATCAAAAGTTTCGGATTCGTGTTTCAAAAGAAACACATAACCATAACGCGATGCCACATCCATAAAGGTCAAGAAACATTCATACCCACATCTAGCCTAGCTAGACATGGGCCCACTTACGTCACTATGAACGAGGGCTAACAGATCGGTGGCACTTGCACTTTTACTAAGTAAAAGGTGTTTTAGGCACTTTGCCTAATAAACTAGATTCGTAGACATTATTTGAATAGAATCAAATCCGTCCTAGTATCCACTCTTCAAAAGTGTGGTTATACGAGTCTTGTTTAATGTGTCCCAGACAACAATGCCACTTATAAGTCTCAACTGATTTACTCAGTTTGAGCTATTTATTTGTCATGTCATATGTATGAGATTTATTTATATTCAAAATATAAATACTGTTATTCAAATCTAATGTGTTTATCTCAATATCATCTTATAAAATAAAACACTTTAGTGTTCTAGAATATAAAGGTATACCCGCAACGGGTTAAACCCTGATATAGAGATAATGTTTCTAGTCAAACTAGTTACATTGTAACAGTTTCCTAATTTAAGTACCTACTCGAAGGGTAGTTCCCAAACTTAGGTTTCTACGGTTAAAACAGTGACTGTCGTCCCGTTTCCGATTTGTAGGTAAATCTCATCTGAAGTCAGTATCCTGCTTCTCAGCAGATTCTGCACATCAGCACATATTTATGTACCACACTCAGTATCTAAAATCCAATTTTAATACTAGTAGCGAACATGTTGATGACAAACATATTTGAAGTCGGAGCCTTGCCCGTATTCAATTCCTTCATGTCTGCCTTGTCCATACGGCAGTCACGCTTCCAGTGACCCCGTTTGCTACAGTTTAGGCAGATATTTAGGGATATGTCTTTTGTCTTCCCAGAAGATTATAATGATTTTGCCTTTGCCCCTTTTCACACTCCAGAAGCCTTCGGCCAAACCTTGGCCATCTAAAATGTCGAAATAAGATGCGCCTTGCGCTTCTTGCCCTATTGCAAACTCTGGCTTTGTCTCCTTGAGTATAGCCATTAACTCTCCAAGAGTTTTCTATTGCAATTTGTACTTCTAAGATCTAAGGATAGATCTATGAAGATCCTTCAATTCCATTATCATACTATAAGGATCTAATCCTTAGTTCTGATTAAGAAATTAAGGAGTATATTTGGCAAGCATAATGGATTAAGCACTTAAGTTATCATCACATGAATCTTCCAAAGACCATGCTCTACTATTTGCTCAACTCCGGGCTTAGGCACAAGATGTTATTCTATCAAATAGAATAACTTCTCAGTTCCTAGGACTATCCTGAGGTTTTATTCCCAATTTGAAAATTAAAGTCGTTTAAAAATATTTTCACCCAGGATTATGTTTTAAACACTAATCTTTCAATTATCTTGATTCTAATAGTCTAACTATTTAATCAACGATTTTAGGTACTATTGATTATAATGATTACTATAGTCTAACTATATAATCAACTATAATTTAATAGGTTAAATTCAATTATATTGATTACTATAATCCAATTATAAAATCAACTATTAATTGAAGTAGTTTGAATACAGTCCAACTGTTAAATTAAAACAACATTAAATATTAGTCCAACTAATATATTAATTTATATGACGAAAAATTGAAATGAGCGCGTATGGCAAGTAACTAAACGAATATTGCAAATTTAATATTTGCCTCCCACTATTTTTCGGCGAGCCTCTAACCCTCTGTTGAGTACTCGGGAAACCTTGTTTCCTAGTGGGCTAGGATCCTGTTAAATAATACATAATCTTGACTTTGGCCAACAAATTGTATGATAATTAACTAGGTAGATCTCTAAGATCAATTGGATCCCATCCAATTCCTAGATCCAGTAGGTTGACATCCAAGTCTGAAACATATATCTTATATATGCCAATATATCCAATATATTCCTAACCTTTTTTTCTCTAAATCAACTAAGCCTTGGCTTTGGCACAACAAACTTAGTGATCCCAGTTAAGCGGAACCCATTGACTTTGGAAAGCTTCGTAATCGATGTCGATGGACAAGAAATGATCTTGACATTGGCCAAAAAATCACAACTTGGACAAGACACTGATATGGAACAAAGCCTTCATGATTCAAACACATCCGCGACGGACAAAGGTCTTGACTTTGGCCAACAAACCAGTGCCAGTCTTGGATCTTGAGTAAGAATCACTCAATGGAAGGAAAAAATGTTTAATATGTGTTGAGGGTTTTTCGCGTAAATTGGCAACCAATTTATTATCTTTGTTTAGTCTCATCATCATACACCCTTAAACATGCATTATAAACACATACTAAGGCGCGTAAGTAAATATAATAATGATATGCGGATGGATACTTAACACATTGTTCCTAGAACAAATCTCTCTCTTTCCTCTCTACCGCTAGCTCAAGTATTACTTCTACCCGATTACATAACACTTCTAAAGAAACCTCATTTACATTGAGGGGAATATGTGAGAAGAGAAATACACAGAGTCAAGAGGTAATAGGCTGGACACGCAGGTCCAATTAATAAATTCTAAATTTATTACAACAATTTTCAAAATTACCTTAACCTTTCTAATATCCATCCGATATGCATTATTCATACATCGCATCCATGTATTCACACAAGCATGTTATCAATCAATCTAATCCAATTAATTCATCTGAAAATTAATGACCATCCAATGTTCAAACAACGATTTGATTTTGTGCGAGTCAAACTCGTTTTACGAATAAGTACTCAAAGTACGAATTCACGAATTATATTAATCTACAACATTAAATCCAATTTAATTTATATTTAATACTAATTCATTATTTAATTCCAAATTAATACTTACACTTTTTAATGTGCCTTTACGACTTAGATTCTAAATCTAATCGTTACGGGTCTCAAAGCCCAATTAACATCCAATGTCAATTTAATTAAAGTCCAATGGACTTTTAATTAATTTCTTAAGGCATGGACTTTTGGTCAATATGGGTCAAACCCAAATACCAAAGCCCATTTAAGGAATCACCCTTATTTGCCAAAAAACCAATTTAGGCCCATTAGGCCCAATTAATGTTAAAGGTCCATTAAGTCCTTATTGGACTTTATGGATATGGTTTTGGGCCCAATTGGATCCAACCAATTAGCCTAAACCAAACTTGGCCCAACCAAGCCCATTAAGCCCAATTACAACTTTTCAAGCCCAATTCCAAATTTGGCCCAATTAATTAATTTACCAAAATTCCAAATTTCATAATTTAATTAACCTAAAGTGTATGCCATAATTAATTAACCAAATTAATATTTCCAAAACACAAATTTACTCAATTAATTATGCTTATCATCATCAAAACATGTCCAACACATTTGAATCAAAAATCAATCATTTTCCATGCTACAACCTCACGGCAATTTAGGGTTTTACATGTCCGATTCCGAATTCAATCCAATTAAATCCTAAATCAACATTTCCCAAATGATTTCAACTCATCCAATGATCAAAATCCAAAATCACCATGACTTAGGGTAAGCGCAAACTTTCGGCCAAGCCATAATTTTGGGGAAAATTTGATCCAATCCAATTTTCACAAAATTGATCACAAATAACTCCAAGTCATTCATATACAAGCATGCTCAAACAAGTAATTTCACTCAAACATGCTCAAATCCAATTTACCCAATTTTACCCTAATTTCAATTTCATGCTCAAAATGGCTCAAGATACCATTGTTGAGTTTCTAGTTAGTCCCAAGATCGTTTTAAAGCAATGAAATCATGTATGAATACTCATAAAAGTATGGTGGAATCATACTTACATTGATCGACTTTACGATGCGACGAACACAAAATCCTTTTGCTCCTCCTAGAAGCTCTCGGCAGTGGGCTGTTTTGTGCTCCTTGAGAATTCGGTCACCCCCCTCCATGGAAGCTCCAAGCTCCAAGCTTTGTGTTGTGATTCCATGCTCATTAATAGGTTTCCATATCACCTTAGGATGACTCTTCATGTGCTAGCATAGGTAAGATTTGCCACAAATCTTCCTAGTTTCTTCATGGTGTGCTCGACATTTTGAAGAAATTTTGGGAGAGAAGCACTTGGCCCTTGTCCGAAAGTGTGTGTGTGTAGAAGAGAGAGATGATTAGTTGTGTTTTGTTTTGTTTCTAAAACTTATACCAAAACAATTTATTTCCAAAATCTTGTACATGGCTTTCAAAAAGTCAAAAGAAATTTTGAAGCCAAAATGGCAATAAATGCCTAAAACCACTCATGTCACTATTCACATCCATCAATGATGACAAGCATCACTTCACTCAAAGTGATGTGAATTCCATCACTTGATTGACTAGTGATTTGACGCTAGATGTGACTTGTGGGCCGCACTTGATTTCAAAATGCGAGTGGGCCCACAAACACTCCCGGGCTCGGGTTCGCTAATTTCTTATTAACGAATTTTCCGTTGCGACGTAATTAAATCAAATTTAATTAAATAATTATGCATAGCAAAATTACTATTCACGTCGCTAGCGAATTAATTCTAAATTAACTCGCTCGCTGAATTAAAATCTAATTTTAATTCCGCGTCGAAATCCAATTTCGAATAATATATCGAATATATTATTTTATCGATTAATTCCAAATTAATCGTTCTCTCTCTTTAAATAATATTTTATCCCATATTAAAATATCTCCATAATTAATCCCAGATTAATTTTCTCTCTCTACTAATTAATCCCAGATTAATAAAGTGCGAGTCATACGTCATCGGTGAATCTTTGGGAAGTGACCCATGAGATCCCCGGATATGTTGGCAGTAAATCCGATCGTCAGACTATACGAACACGTACATTCCTAGTACTACATTTTTACCGATTTACAAGACATGATTGGCTTCTAGCAAAGCACCGTGCCTACCCAATTCTCCAGAAATATTCTTATAGGAATATGTGATCTATATCAGACGTAGTATACGTAGTATTACGTATTACGATCCAGTATCGGATGTCACGTGCTAGGCCTGGGGCTGGAATTGTGTATTCCCCGTACGAAGGACATATCGGGTCTCTGGTAACTAGTCTCTATAATCGAATAATCATGACCTAGTCATATTATCCCGATGACTGCAGTACATAAGAGCACCAGTTCCGTATCCTACGTGATCATCATCTCCACTATGACTGGAGTGATACTTCCGTCTTGACATCACACCCAATACACTACGATTCTCAATATACCCAGAAGAGGCGTACACAGAACCTGTTAAAGCCCTGGATGACCAAAACCAAAGTATATTGATTGTCGCAAGTATTAGCGGTGCAAGTCCCATGTTAAGACCAAATACACCTACCCTGATTCGGACTTCCATAGACACATAGTCATACTACCAATGGAATTCTGAGGGGTCTATCCAAAGCGAAGCTGTTCCCGTACCATCGGTAAACACAACCTCCTATTACACTTGCATGAGTATCCTATACCCAAATATATGAGAACTATGTCGTTATGCTCCACAACGCGCACAAGTGTAATACTAGTCTTTTACGCATTATCGATGTCCAATCTCGATAATACTCTGACTAGGGATATTCAATGATTAAACCTTTATGGATTGATACTGTCTCATATCATCTCAATCCGGAACTAATCATATGGACCTTTTATTATTTATATATCTAGGTAATCCAATTACAAATGATAAAAGGGCAATTTCCTTTGTCACATAGTTAATCTGTACAACAACACCATGATCTGTATAAAAATCGACATAAATTAGACACATTAAGGGCCATTCTATTAAATTTCAACTTATGTTTCATTCTTAATTAGTTACAGTGAATTTTCAAAGTTAGGCGTCAAACAATGCATTCTTAGATACTAGTAGAATCTAAATTTCCTCTACCGCACTTGCATAACTCAAAATCTAAGCCTATAAAATTCATAGATACCATAGATATCTCCAATATTCCAAAAGATTATGTGTCCATGCATTATATATTGTTTAATTCCATGTGAAAATGTTCCTAGTTATAGAAACTAACGATTGTATGGACTTTAGATTGATGCAAAGATACTAGACAGTCGCCTAACACTGTGAGTGAATATTTAATTTTCATAATATTTTATTGATTTATCAAGGTTATGTGAATTTATTTATATTCAAGTTATACTTTGAGATGAGACCAAGTTACCAAAATGCTTTGATGAGTTAAAAATATTTTTGGAAATAATGATAAATTTTATCATGTTTTTGATTTTTTGAGATGATTTATTTTATGACTTTTTTATAGATTAGGAGAAAAACTCAATCTCATAGACTTTTTGAATTGATAAATTATGAAATTGGTGGATACATAACATATGAGAACTTGTAGTTTCAGGACTAGGGGATGGTGTTATATGACTCCCCTAGATCTTAGTTTCAGGGTCAGGATGACAATATTGAATATGCGCTCATGTCTCTAGTTAAGTGATATGGGGGACGACGATACGTAATACCCCAAGGCACTAGTTAGGCGTGTATGGGGACAACGAAATATAATACCCCCATACGTCAGTTGTTTTCCAAATGAGAGTTTTTTCAGAAACAACAGTTTTAGGAATGAGTTTCAGAAAGAATTAGTTTTACAAGAGATCTAAGAATTTTAGAGAAAGAAATAAGTTTCCAAAAAAGTTTTATAGAAAGAGATTTGTTTTCAGGGAAAAAAATTTGAGAGAAAAAATTAGTTTTTCTTGTAAAATGAGATGATTTCGGCTTCAGAAAATAATTTTTTCATAAAGTATTTTAGTTCCTGTTTTAAACTGTCAACTCACTAGGTCGTTCAAGCAATTTAATGCCTACTCTCTAATGTTTTTTTATTTTGCAGGTCTACTCAGAGGACGAGCTCGAGAGGATGGATATTGATGGTAGTCACTATAGTATTAGGTCCATATGGCAGTCAAATCCAAGGTATATGGATCAGTTAAAGCCAATGTTGTAAGAGTTAAAGTAGAAGTCATGGTTTAGTTGCTTGAGAGTAATTACATAACGTTGTCAGAGTCAAAGTTAACAGAGTTTAATGTGGCTAGCACAAAGTTGTGAGAAGCAATGGTTGTATTATTAATTTAAGTTGGGCATGTAGCCCACCCGTGTAAGCGTGTGATTTGTGATTGTCAAATAATAAGAAAAGCATTAGAATTCAGTTAGTTAGTTAGAGACTGAGAGTGATTGGGTAATATGTCGCCTACCGGTAGCATCTTTAAGAATGGGATGTTACAGGTTATAACCAGAGCAAGTAATAAAATTCCCATTTTTTGCTATTGTGGACTTAGATTGGAGTCACTCTCCGTCAAACCACGTTAATTTTTTCTTTGATATGTGATTTTCAATCTACTTGGTAAATTTACTTTTGCTTCCCAACTAACCAAGCACATTCACTACAAGGGAAGATTTGTTCGGGGGGTTGAATTCCTAAATCACATTTGGAATGAAAAACAATTGTCATGTAACATACTCAATTCAAGAGATGCTAACGACAAGGAATATGCTGTACTATCC
This sequence comes from Zanthoxylum bungeanum, assembly GCA_019454045.1. Classification (NCBI taxonomy): domain Eukaryota; kingdom Viridiplantae; phylum Streptophyta; class Magnoliopsida; order Sapindales; family Rutaceae; genus Zanthoxylum; species Zanthoxylum bungeanum. The sequence goes on from SKCR01039931.1 coordinate 54,179, forward strand.
CCCTGAGCCTCTTATTTTCTAACTATAAACAACAATGATACTCTTTTCACAAACATATTTTCATATATGGGACCATTGTCTAGATCCATAAAATGCAAAACAATATACAAATAACTGAATACTCAACATCAGAAATCTAACTCAATGCACGAATACTTATACATGGGTTTTGGGCGAAGGGCACGACAGAAGCGCGGTTCGGGCGAAATCGTAATTTAAAACTTTTTCAAATTACCGAATAAATTATTCAATATCTAATATGAATAATTTATTCATATTTCACCTAAACCTATTTATTTGATATCAATAGCGACATAAATATATATGAAACATCACGAAATTTTTATGAAAAATGTTTTTCCGCAAAATGGCCTAAAACACGTTTTCGACCGAACCGACCACCCAACACTTATGGAGACTGCCCAGGTCAGCCCCAATAGTGTTACGGCAGTTCATGGGCTTCCCGAACAGTGATGAACTCATTTTTTGCACAGCTGTCACCCTGTTGGCTCAAAAGTCACCCGGTAACGCCATATTTCACAAATATATCACAATTTCCCGCCCTTTTAACCTAATATTTTGTATAGTTTCTCGGGTTTTATGAACGTTTTGATATTTTTTTAGTTTATTTTGCAGATAAAATAAAATTGAGACTCAATGGAATCATTTAGGACGAAATGTGGAACAAATAAGGGCAAAAATTGGACTTGAAATTTTGATTTCGGAGATTGGAAACTTGAAATGGCGTTCTAACGAAGTACAATTTCGGAAATTCCAACTTTGCACAAGTTTCATATTTTGGCCATAACTTTCTACTCCAATATCGGATTGAGGTGATTCAAGTTCCAAATTAAGAAAGACTCAAAGACCTACAATTTTGACGTTCATAATAATTTCGAATTCTGAAGATTTCATAATCGAAACTGATGAAACATCCGGAAGTATGTTATGTGTAATTATTAAAGTCATTTTCAAAACAAATAAATAAATAAATGAAAATTATCAAACTTCCACAAAACATGCTTACATGTTTAGTGGAGGATTTGGTGCCATGTTTTGTGACATATTTGGTGTCGTGTTTGGTGCCATGCTTGGTGGAGAAATTTATGGAGAAATTGGTGAAGGGAAAATTTTTCCTATAAATACCAAGCCATTTCATTTGTAAATCTCATTCTTTCCTTAGGTTTTTGTTAGGAATTTAAGGATTACATCTTGTTTGCATTTATTTTCAGTATTTTAATTATGTATTTTTATTTTCAGTAATAGTAATAGTTTATTTTATTTTATTTTCTTTTATGTTTAGTAGTTAAATTTCCGCTGGGGGAAGGGTGAAGCTTTTATTTTCTTAGTTTAGATCAATCTCCCTTAATTATAATATGGAAATTATAATTTAAACTAGAGGTTATACCGCCTTAATGGCTGGTTTTATTTATTTGACATAATGTGACATCGCCTATATGGTCGGTCTTTAGGTGACAGATGATTACCGCCTATATGGCTGGTTTATGGACAAATAATGACACCGCCTTTTATGTTCGGGTGAACTTAATTGAAAATTTGACTTAATCAGGATACCGCCTATATGGTCGGTTGGTAATATCAGTGATGATTTCTATATTATAATAAGGAAGATTTCTAAATTAGAAATAGTAAAAGTGCATCCCCTAACCCCATCATTTTATATTTATTATAAGGAAGTAATGAAACACAATATTAACATGCTTAATAATTGATTTAATTTTATAATGGGTAATACTTTAGTTTATTTATTGAATCTTAAGCCTAATGCTTCTTGTTGCCTGATCACCAATAAGATTGATATGGTAAACTTAAAATGAACTTGGAAAATAGATTTTAGGTTTCAGCCTTAGATTCAACAGCCCAGGATCTTCATTGAGGATAGATAACCCTTTAATAGATTTCCTTACATGATAGGAATATACCTGTCGGGAGGGGGTAGCCACAATGGGAACTTGCACTTTATGAATTCAGGTAACTGGTTAACATATGAATATGATTAATTGGGTTATTTGGGTGTTTGCATCTGACCATCGGAAGAGGCTTTTGCATAACTTCGTGTTCCAGGTTAGCAAACTGATTTATTACACATATATAAGAGAATCAATTCATCATTGGAATAATATTGTGTAGAATCACAACCCTAGATATTTGTATCTTTTGTTTATTTTCCTTAGTATTTTCTTTTGTTTATTTTATTTATTTAATCAACAAATCCACTTTCAACCAATCAATCAAGTGATCATTCTCTCTCCCTTAATTAGATACCTGTAAATAAATAGTATTAATAATTAATAACAATAGTAGGAATTAATTCCTCATGGGATCGATATTTTTATACTACTTGCACGATACATGTGCTTGAGTCATACGCGTGGGATTATGCCCGTCAAGTTTTTGGCGCGTTGCCGGGGACTTATTTTTCTTAACTTATTAATTTTGAAGTTATCTATTTTACTTGTATCTAATTTTCTTTATTTTTATCTGTAATTTTTATTTATTTCTTTTGTTTTCAGGTGGTTGAAAAATGGAACACTATTGGGAGATTGAAAGATTACGAGCTTTACTAGAAGAAGATACACACGAAATTAGAGAGCAACAATCCGGTTTCCTGAGGCCTGTTGTCCAGCCCAACAACTATCACTGGATGTTAGAACCAATCAATAAAACATTTGCCCAACCATATCAAAACAATGAGGAGATGTGAGATATGTGATGGTAACCACCCGAGCAAGATCTTAGAGATCATTGGCATGTTCAGGACATTAACAATGGTATCAGAGGGAGATCTAAGCATGATTTGATTTTAGGGTTTATATACTTTAATTTGGGATTTTATGATTGGAGCTTGTAAATGCCTAAATTGGTTGTTTGGTTGTGTTTATATGATGATGAATTGGATTTGTGCATCTTTGGATTTGAGATAAATTGATTAGATCAAAAATCCCCAATTCTTATGTCATGGCCGAATACTACCCCTAGAATATTCATGGTGACTTTTTGAATTTGACAATTGGATATGTTAATTGGCATGAAATTGAATGTTAATTATTGATTTAATTGGATTGAAATCAAAATTGGATGTTAATTTCATGTATTGCCGTGAACTTGAGCATGTTGGAATGAGTTGGTTTTGCTTCAATTTGTGTTGGACATGAATTGGATAATTAAACATGATTAATTAGATTAATTGGTATTTTGGAAACATTGGATTAATTGATTAATTATGTTAATTACACTTTAAATTGAATTAATGTGTTTTTGGAATATTATATTAATCTAATTTGTTGTAATTGGGCTAAATGGGCTTGGTTGGGCCAAGTTTGGTTTTAGAAAATTGGGTTGGATCCAATTGGGCCTAAAACCATTTCCATAGAGTCCAAATATGACATTGGGCCTTTAATAATTTAATTGGGCCAAAATTGATTTTTGGGCAAAAGGTGATTCATAATTGGGCCTTGGATTTTGGGTTGGATCCATAATGGCCAAAGCCTACGCCTAAATAATTAATTGAAAGCCCATTGGACTTTAATAGAATAATATTGGATACTAATTGGGCCTTTGAGACCCAATTGGATTGGATTTGGAATCCAAGTCCTTAAAGGCACTATTGAAAGTGTAATTATTTAATTTGGAAATAAATATGAATTAGTATTGGATACAATTTAAATTGGATTTAAAATTATAGTTCGATATAATTCAAGAATACGTACTTTGAGTATTTATTCTTAAACGAGTTGGACTCGCACAAATCAAATCGTTGTATGAATATTGGATGGTCATTAATTGAAGATTAATTAATTGGATTAGATTGATTGAACAACATGCTTTGTGTGAATAATTGGATGTATTTGTATGAATAATGTTTATCAGATGGATATTAGATGGGTGTGGGAAATTTTGGAAATTGTTGTAAATTTGGAATTTATTTAAATTGGACCTGCGTGTCCAGCCTTTCACCTCTGATTCTCTTTGTATTCTCTTCTCACCAATTCCCTTCAATGTAATTGAGGTTTCTTTAATGTATTATGTAATTAGGTAGAAATATGAATAGTGCTAGCGGGAGTGAGGAAAGGGAGAGATTTGTTCTAGGAACAAATTTGTATTATATATCCATCCGCATATCATTATTAATTTATCGCGCCTTATTATGATTTTAGAATGCATGTTTAAGGGTGTATGATGAGACCTAATCAAAGATAATAAATTGGTTGCCAATTTACGCGAAAAAACCTCATTAAATATTAAGCTTTTTCTTTTCATTGAGTGGTTCTTTCTCAAGATCCAATATTGGCATTAGTTTGTTGGCCAAAGTCAATACCATTGTCCATCACGGATGTGTTTGAACCATGAAAGCTTTGTTCTATATTGCATGTCAGTTGTGACGTGGATTACGAAGCTTTCCCACTGTCAATGGGTCGCGCTTAACTGGAATCATTATGCTTGTTGAGCCAAAGCCAATGCTTAGATGATTCAGAGGAATAGGTTATGAAATATATATTGGATATATATCTTGGACTTGGAGGTCCACCTACCGAATCTAGGAATTGGATGGGATCCAATTGATCTTAGAGATCTACCTAGTTAAGTTTCATACAGCTTGTTGGCCAAAGTCAAGGTTGTGTGTTGTTTAACGGGATCCTAGCACACTAGGAAACCGGGTTTCCCGAGTACTCCACAGAGGGTTAGAGGCTCGCTGAAAAATAGTGGGAGGCTAGTATTAAATTTGTAATTTCATTTAAATACTTGCCAACACGCGCTCTTTTATTTTATTTATCGTTGTTATAAATATATTAGTTGGACTAATATTGAATATTGCTTTCTTTGAACAGTTAGACTGTACAAGACACTACTCCACTTGTAGTTGGTTATATAGTTGGACTACAGTAACCATTACATTTTGAGTGTACCCAAAATCGTTGATTGGATAGTTGGACTATTGCAATCAAGATGGATGGAAAGATTAACGTTAGGGACATCATCATTGGCGATATTGTCTTTAACGGCTCTAATTTTCAGATTAGGAGATGAATCTCAGAATAGTCCTGGGAGCCGAGAAGTTACTCTGTGTCATAGAGAAACCTCTCGGGCCTGAGCCCGAAGTTGAGTAAATAGTAGAGCATGAGCTTTAAAAGACTCATTGTGATGATAACTCTAGTGCTCAATTCATCATTCTTGCCGCAATGACTCTCAATTTCTTTGTCAGAACAAAGGATTGGATCCTTATAGTATGATGTTGAAATTGAAGGAACTTCATAGATCTAACCTTAGATCTCAGAAGTATGAATTGCAAAAGAAGATCTTTCACTCGCATATGTCAGAGGGTACATCTGTCGAGCACTATGTGTCGTAGATGATTACTGACATCGAACAGCTAGGTCAGCTGGGCATTACCTTCGAGGCTGAGACTTTCATAGATTTGATTTTACAGTATCTGCCTGATAGCTGGAACGGGTTTATCATGAACTATAATATGATGAACCAAGAAAAAAATATTGGAGATTTGATGGCGATGCTGAAAGAGGCAGAAAAAGAGCTTTTGAAGGGCAAGAAGCGCGAGGCGCACTTCACTTCGACATCTCTGAAAGGTGTGAAGAAGAAGAAAAGAAGACGGGCAAGGCTCCGGATTCAGGTATGTTTTTTTATAAATATGTCCACTACTAGTTATAAAATTGGATTTTGATTCTGGATGTGGTACTTACACATGTACTGGTGTGTAGGATCTGCTGACTAGCGGGATACTAGTTTCAGATAAGATCGACCTACGAGTAGGAAACGGGACGAGAGTCGCTGTTTTGGTCATTGGGACCTATGTTTTGTATCTGCCATTGGGGCATGTAATTACATTAGGTGACTGTTATTTTATACCTAGTTTGACTAAGGAACATCATCTCTGTATTTTGTTTAACCCGTTGCGGGTATACCTTTGTATTATAGAACACTGGGTGTTTTGTATATAAAGATTACATTTTGATATGTACAACAGATGTTAATAGTAGTCTTTATTTTTTGAATATAAATGAATCTCAAACATATAATATGATAAACAAAAGCTCAAACTGAGTAAATCATATGAGACTTATTTGTGGCATTGTTGTCTGGGACACATTAACAAGACTCGTATATCCACTCTTTGGAAGAATGGATACTTGGACAGATTTGATCCTAAATCATATGATGTCTGCGAATCTTGTTCATTAGGCAAAATGCCTAAAAGCTTTTTAGCGATAAAGGTGTACGTGCCACCGAGCTATTAGCCCTCGATCATAGTGACGTATACGGGCCCATATCTAGCCAGACTAGAGGTGGATATGAATACTTCGTAACCTTTATGGATGTTGCATCGTGTTATGGTTATGTGTATCTTATGAAACAAAAATCGGAAAATTTTGATAAATTCAAAGAGTTTCGACACGGAGTAGAAAAACAGACCGGCAAAAGTATTAAAACATCATGGTTGAACCGTGGTGGAAAATACTAGAGCAATAAGTTTCTCGATTACTTGAAAGAGTATGGTATTCTTTCATAGTGGACTCCTCCCGGAACACCTCATTTGGGTGGTGTGTCTGAACAGGGAAATCGAACTTTGTTGGACATGGTAAGGTTAATGATAAGTTGCACTGAGCTACCAATTTCCTTCACGGGATACTCATTGAACAGTGCAATACTTATTTTGAATAAGGTTCCGTTAAATTCTGTTGGACAGACTCCATATGAAATATGGACAAGAAAGAAATCGAGTTTCACATTCCTAAAGATTTGAGGATGTTGGGCATATGTTAAATGTTTGGATGGTACCAAACTATAACCCAAATCGGATACGTGTCTATTTGTAATTGGTTATCCTAAGGAAACCAAAGGATATTATTTCCACAACTCACAAGAGAACAAAAATATTTGTTGCTCTCCATGTAGTATTCCTCGAAAAGGAATTCATAAATGCAGTGGTAAGTGGAGGAAAGTAGAACTCGATGAAAATCGGAGTGATACTGTTCATGGCACCGACTCCCTTACGGAACACGAATAGTTAATCAGGAATGATATTGTACCATGATATTCTAACACACAAGAACCGCATAGATCAGAGAGAGTCAGAAAACAACCTGAGAGGTATGGGTTTCTGATCTCACCTCATATAGATATTAATCTTATTGAGGAATACAGACCGGCTACGTATGAGGAAGTGATATAAGGTATCGACTCCGTTTTATGGCAAGATGCTATAAAGTCCGAAACGGATTCCATGTATACCAACCAAGTTTGGACACTGGTTATGTACTAGAAGGCATTGTGCCTATTGGTAGCAAATGAGTCTTCATGGTGAAGACAGACATGGATGGCAACATACATACATACAAAGCTAGGCTTATAGCGAAAGGGTATCGTCATCAACATAGTGTCGATTATGATGAAACCTTTTACCCGTTGCCATGATTAAATCCATATGGATAATGCTTGCTATTGCTGCATATTTCAATAATGAAATATGGCAGATAGACCTCAAAACCGTTTTCCTTAACGGAAACCTTTTGGAGGATGTTATTATATAACAACCTGACGATTTTGTCGTGCCAAAACATGCAAACAAGGTTTGCAAGTTAAATCAAACAATTTATTGATTGAAGTAAGCATTTTGTTCTTGGAACCAACGTTTTGATGAGATCATAATGGTATATGGTTTCATTCAAAACAAAGATGATTCTCGTGTATATAAGAAGGTTAGTGGGAGCGCACTGACATTGATGGTCCTATATATTGATGATGTAGTGCTTCTTAGCAATGATATTCCTATATTAAAATCGGTGAAAACTTGGCTTTCATTAAAATTCTCCACAGAAAAACTTGGGAGAGCCAACATTTATTCTAGGAATAAGGATCTACTATGATAGATCTAAAAGTTGTTGGCACTCTCCAATATCCCATACTGTGAAAAACATATACGCGACCTGATGTCTCATATGCTTTGAGCATCTGGAGTCACAATCAGGCCAATCCAGGTAATGGTCACTCGATTGATGTAAAGAACATCTTTGACTATCTTAGATGAACTAATGATGCGTTCTTAAACCATGGAGAAGGAGAACTTGAGGTGACTGGGTTCATCGTTGCAAGTTTCCAAACCGATAAAGATGACTTTAAGTTGCAATCAGGGTGCATATTTTGTTCGAATAACGGAACCGTGCGCTGGAAATCTTCCAAGCAAGATATTGTTGCCGATTCAACAAAAGCGGATTATATTGCTGCGGCTGAGGCAGCAAAAGAAGCATTTTGGATCTATAAAATTCCTAATTGGATTAGGAGTAGTTCTTTTAGCAGCTGAGGTGGGCTACAGCAAAGGCTAAGGAACCACGGTCTCATCTATAATCCAAGTATGTACTTCGAACGGTTTCATTTGATTCATAAGATCATACATCGTGGCGATGTCAAGATCGTATCAGATGACAACCTTGCATATCCGCCGGTGAAAGTGATATCTTGGCATAATCAAGAGCAACCCATACATAGTTCAGGTATTGAACACTTGAGTGATTGGCTATAGGCCAAGTGGGAGATTGTTGGACAATTATGACCCATAGCATCACTATTTGTAAAAGACATGGTGTTCTTTGTACAAATTAACTATGTGACAAATGAAATTTCTCTTTTATCATTTTGTAATTATATTACTTGGATATATAAATGATAAAGTCCATATGATTAGTACCAGATTAATAAGATATCAGACAGTATTAATCCATGAAAGGCTTAATCATTAAATATCCCTAGTCGTAGTATTATCGAGACTGGACATTGATAATGCGGAATAGACTGATATTACACGTGTGCGCGTTATGGAAGCTTAATGACATAGTTATCATATATTTAAGTATTAGATACTTATGCAAGTGTGATTGGAGGTTTTGTTATCCGTTGGACTGGGAATAGCTTCGCTCTGGATAGACCCATCGGAGTCCCATTGGTAGTATGACTATGCGTCTATGGGAATCCGAATCAGGGTAGGTGTATATGGTCTTAACCTGAGACTTGCATCGCTAATACTTGCGACAATCAGTATACATTGGTTTTGCTCGTCCGGAACTTTAACAGGTTATGTGTACACCTATTCTGGGTATACTGAGAATCATAGTGTATTGGGTATGATGTTAAGATGGAAGTATCACTGCAGTCATATGGAGATGATGATCACGTATGATACAAAATTAGTATTATTAAATGTTGCAGCTATCAGGATAGTATGACTAGGTCATGATTATCCGATTACAGAGACTAGTTGCTAGTGATCCGATATTGCTTCATACGAGGCAGACACAATTCCAGCCCTAGGCCTAGCATGTGACATCCGATACTGGATCGTAATACATAATACATTGTATACTAAGCCCGATAAAGATTATATATTCCTCGTTGAATATTTCTGGAGAATTGGGTAGGCACAGTGCTTTGCTAGAAGCCAACCGTGTCTTGTAAATTGGTAAGAATGTGGTACGAGATACGCACGTGTTCGGATAGTCCGATGACCGTATTTACTGCCAACATATCCATGGATCTCTTAGGTCACTTCCCAAAGATTCACCGATGACATTTAACTCGAACAGAACTAATCTGTGATTAATTATGAGCGATAAAATTAATCTGGGATTAATTACGGTAAGAATTAATCTGGGATTAATTCGTGAAGAAAAGAGAACGCGATTAATTTGGAATTAATTGGTAAAATAAATTTAATAGTTAAATTAGATTTTACTATTTAATTTTTTTAATTAGGCTAAAATAATATATCAGATATATTAATTGAAATTAGATTACAACACAGAATTAAAATTGGATTTTTAATTCAAGCGTATGAATTAATTTTAAATTAATTCGTAAGAAACTTCCGTAATAATTTAGCTGAGCATTATTATTTGATTAAATGGGATTTAATTACATCGCGATGGAAAATTCATTTAGTAGGATTAAACGAACTAGGCCTAAAGTGTGTTGTGTAAGCCAACTTGAATTTTGAATTCAAGGTGGTGAGACCCACTAACTTACATCAATTTGTCATAAGTGCGATGGAAGTTGTTGGATGTATTTATTACAACTGTAAACACACAACACACACAAACACTCTTTTAAGTCAACACATACCAATTTTTGAAATTGAAAAAACTATTCATCTCTCTTCCCTAACCAAAAAATCGTGAGCCTCTCCTACCCATGGAAATTTTGTTGCAAAAATTTCAAGCAAGCTAGCACTTGGGAGTCTCTTCAAGGTGATAGGGAAACTCACCCATGAGTTTGGAATTCACTTTTAAAACTTGGAGCTTTTACATCCATAGAGTTTTTAGAAAATACAAAGCCGATCAATGTGAGTATTCTGCAATTCTCTTTGATATATTCACACACAAATCATGATATTAGAGATCCTTGACATGTATAGGACACTAACAAAATTATCAGAATCATTCAAGGTACGAAGAACCAATATATTTCACTGAACCTTATTCTCCATCTTATCCACCATCCACCTACGATCTTCATCAAGACCCAGAACCATCAAAGAAAGATCAGTTGATTGACATGCTTAAAGATTGGCTCGAGGAACGGGAATGTCAATTTGATGCACAATTTCAGAGTCAAGCAGCATCTATACAGAGGATGACAGATCAAATTAAACAATTAACAGAAAACCTGAATTACATATCTCAATAAGCAAATGACACTGATGAAGCCTTCGAGAATCAAGCATTTCACCATGACTCTTTAACAGAGGAAGAGTCTAAGCAGTATCAAGAAACTGAGGTATCAGTTCAGGTGCCCAAACCAACAAAGTCTCATTTTCATTTTTATTATTCGGACTCTAATGAGGACAAGATTCAGATCTGTTTATACCAATTACAAGTGAGGATGAAACTTTGTATCCTCAAAATGAAGATCTTGGAGCATGCATTGCACTGATGTTTGAAGAAGAGCTTCTCGAACCATTCATACCAATCACAGAGGATAAAGGCCTACAATCAGACACATCTTTACATCCTCAAGTTGACACTTGTGTAGCATGCATTTCACAGATGACAGATGAATAGCTAAACAAAGAAATCCTAAAATACATCTGTGAAGAAAAGGTGGAGAAAGAAGCAAAGCAATTGGAGGAGTAAATATTTAACCATATTGAAGATCTCATGCATTCAGGAGAAACATCACTGTTTTGGGGAGTACAAATCAAGGACACCGCCCAGAAGCTTGATAGAATGGAACTCTCATTCAAATTCAAGCACAATATGAGACCTCCTGATTTTCTTTCTTTCTTTTTAGGAACTACTGGAGCGCCAAAGAGTAAGAAGATGGCACAAGCACTGAATGAGACAAAATTCTTTTTGCCACTTTACCGTTGGAAGAGACCCTTCAAAAGCAACACTCACGGGATTGTCTTTAATCGGACATCCAAAACCACACTGAAACCTCATTGACAGATGGATTTCAGTCACGTCTAGCTGAAGAAGAAAAATTTAGTGCTAGGAGGGAGGCAACCCATGCAATTTTTTGTAATTTCTTTTTTCATATTTTGTGTATACATGTTGTAGAATTTTTAATTTTGTGTGATATTTTCAGGAAAACAATTACAAACTTGGATAAGGAGTTTCATTTGTTTAGTCATTAACTTGTTTATTCTCTTTTCTCTTGTTTTTTTTTGTTTTTGTGTGCATTAGATTGACGTTTGTGGGTATCGTCGCTGTAAGCCCTCATGAGACTACAACTCGTCCACTAGGGACACCTAGAGGTTTAAAGGCTTGTTGCATACGCTAAATGCAACCCTGATCCCTACGAAAGTGGCTTAGTTTAATTTTAAAGATGTTTATTTAATTTAATTTTATTTTTTTGCTCGAGGACTAGCAAAATGTTAGGTTTGGGGGTGTGATGAGCGGTAAATATATCATAATTTTCCGCCCTTTTAACCTAATATTCTGTATAGTTTTTCGGGTTTTATGAATATTTTGATGTGTTTTAATTTATTTTGTAGATAAAATAAAATCGGGATTCAATGGAATCATTTAGGACAAAATGTGGAATAAATAAGGGCAAAAACTGGACTTGACATTTTGATTTTGAAGATTGGAAACTTGAAATGGCGTTATAACGAAGTACAATTTCGGAAATTCCAACTTTGTATAATATTCGTATTTTGGCCATAACTTTCTACTCTGATATTGGATTGAGGTGATTCAAGTTCCAAATTAAAGAAGACTCAAGATCTACAGTTTTCACATTCATAATAATTTCGAATTCTGAAGATTTCATAACCGAAATTGATGAAACATTTGGAAGTATGTTATGTGTAATTATTAAAGTCATTTTTAAAACAATTAAATAAATAAATGAAAATTGTCAAACTTCCACCAAACATGCTTACATGTTTGGTGGAGGATTTGGTGTCATGTTTGGTGTCGTGTTTTGTGTCGTGTTTTGTGTCATGTTTAGTGGAGAAATTTGTGGAGAAATTGGTGAAAGCAAAATTTTGCCTATAAATACCAAGCCATTTCATTTGTAAATCTCATGCTTTCCTTAGGTTTTTTTAAGGAATTTAAGGATTGCATCTTGTTTGTATTTATTTTCAATATTTTAATTATGTATTTTTATTTTCAGTAATAGTTTATATTCTTTTCTTTTCTTTTTATGTTTAGTAGTTAAATTCCCGCTAGGGGAAGGGTGAAACTTTTATTATTTTAGTTTAGATCAATCTCCCTTAATTATAATATGGAAATTATAATTTAAACTACAGGTTATACCGCCTTAGTGGCTCATTTTATTTATTTGACATAATGTCACACCGCCTATATGGTCGGTTTTTAGGTGACAGATGATTACCGCCTATATGGCTGGTTTATGAATAAATAATGACACCGCCTTTATGGTTGGGTGAACTTAATTGAAAATCTGACTTAATCAGGATACCGCTTATATGGTCAGTTGGTAATATCAGTGATAATTTCTATATTATAATAAGGGAGATTTCTAAATTAGAAATAGTAAAATTGGATCCCATAACCCCAGTATTTTATTTTTATTTTAGGGAAGTGATGAAATACAATATTAACATGCTTAATAATTGATTTAATTATATAATGGGTAATACTTTAGTTTTTTTATTGAATCTTAATCCTAATGCTTCTTGTTGCGTGATCACCAATAAGATTGATATGGTAAACTTAAAATGAACTTGGAAAAGAGATTTTAGGTTTCAGCCTTAGATTCAACAGCCCACTATCTTTCTTGAGGAAAGATAATCCTTTAATAGATTTCCTTACAGGATAGGAATATACCTGTCGGGAGGGGGTAACCACAATTGGAACTTGCACTTAATGAATTCAGGTAACTTGGTTAACATAGGAATATGATTAATTAGGTTATTTGGGTGTTTGCATCTGACCATCGGAAGAAGCTGTTGCATAACTTTGTGTTTCAGGTTAGTAAACTGATTTATTAACCATATATAAGAGAATCAATTTATCATTAGAATAATATTGTGTAGAATCACAACCCTAGATATTTGTATCTTTTGTTTTTTATCCTTAGTAATTTCTTTTGTTTATTTTATTTATTTAATCAGCAAAACCACATTCAACCAATCAATCAAGTGATCATTCTTTTCTCCCTTAATTAGATACCTGTAAATAAATAGTATCAATAATTAACAATAATAGTAGGAATTAAGTTCTCGTGGGATTGATATTTTTATACTACTTGAACGATACGAACACTTGCGTTATACGAGTGTGATTACGCCGGTCAAAACCTTATATCAAATATAACAAAGACTACCCCCACCGCTTCCATAGAGAAAAGAAGACTTAGAATATATAAAACTAGAAAGAGATTTGTATTCTCCCACTGACCTTACTGACAAATACGTATTCTCCATACTTCAATAAAACCAGACAATCTGAATGATATCAAAATCAGAGAGCACGAATTTCCGAAAGGCTTATCTGAGTCTACAATAGGCTCCATAAGCTAGTATATCAAACTGTGATCTTAGCAGAATATAAACTCTAGGGCCATTCTAGAATGAACTCTTCAAACAAAGAAACCGCAATGGATCTCTTATTCAAAGAAACCATTAAAAAATGCCACTTTGCATTCTTTAGTCAAAACACATGGTTTAATATCAACACTAACCAACAGATCCTTAATTGTTTAATTAGTGCGACTAGAGACAAGTTTTCTCAGAATCTACAATAAACTATTGAGCATAACCTTTCTCACTGTCATACTATAAAGGTCAAACCTTTACAAGCTCATTTCCCTTTCGCTTTCCATGCTCAAAAAAAATTCATATCTTATGAACGATTCATAATGAAACTCTAATCAAGTTCAAAACTTAATCGTTGTAAGCTATGAACAATCTTAGATTTATGGTTCAATGCTAAGTTCCGGAATCGATATCAAATATCGCTCCCACTATAAGTTATAGGATAATTTTCTTTGATAAGAAATCAACAGAATCATCAAATACTTCGTAAATGATTCTGACATCCTATTAGACTTATACGGAAGTTGTCTAAGGGTCTTTTCATCTTATTAATTATGTAGTTCCACTTATAGTTTATCATTCTCACATTTGACTTCAATAAGTCAAGTCTTTTCTGCAATTGTCAATATCCAAGGTTAAGCACCAAGTAATAGAACAATTCTATTACTCGGTATCGTTGAAAAGATATTCTATCAAATAGAATAAAATATTCCATTAAATAGAATAAATGATAGACCTTTTACTTGTACCTCCGAGGCATAAGTAATTTCAATTACATAACCATTATACAAATGAAACTTTCAAATCTCAAACTTTTCAAGATTCGAATTTTCTAATATACATATCATATATGTATCTGTAGAAATAAATAGAACCTTAATTAAAGAGATGAATTAGTGTTATTGGAGCATAACCCCAAGAATATTGAAAACCAATTCGGTAACACTCAATAACAAAAAATCAAATCATGTAAGATTCGATTACTCCCACTGACCGATTCCATCAAAATGGAATCGTGGAAGTTTAATATTGAGTAAGAATCACATTCATTAAATAAATTTAGAACTAATTGCCTTCAATTCATGTGTTTGATCATATTAAAACATCTTTGAACAATTCAAAGACTCACAATGAATTTCTAAGATATAGTTTTCAATACTACAAATAGAATATCTTTGAACCTTTCAAAATATTCTATCCGCATTTCATCAGAGACATATTGAAAGTTCTCGAACCTTTCAAGACACTTAACATGTTCTCTATAAGAAACACGTAACTAAGTCATGACAATTTAATAACTAAGTTACGAAGTAAAGAAACTATCTAAGGCAATTTCTAATTCATTAAACTACATACATCCAATGTATTAGTTTAACAAATTTGTGGTCCAATGACGATCATTGGTTAAATGAGATTTAATCACATCCTAAATACAATATTCATTAAATGGATAAGGATATGTGGTGTGTGTAGGGGTTTTAGGGGCTAAATCCGGTAACGCAGCGGAAGCGGCGGAAGATCGTATCTTCCGATTTCAAAAAATTTTCTCGGATTAATTAAATAAACATATTTATTTAATATTCCAATAATCAAATTATGAAATAAAATTCAATAAATCATATTTAGGTGAATTTACCAAATTACCCTTACTTTGGTATTTTGTCCATTTTAGTCCGAAATTGATCTAATCAATTTTGAATGATTCTAAATCATTTCTAAGATGAACTTAGCATGTTCAAAACATCAAAACACCAAAAACAACCAAATCCCCAAATTTGACTCACTTTGCCGAATGCTCACAATGGGGTGTCATTTGTGCACTTTGTCATTTCATGCTCCAAAACACATCAAGATGTAATCCAATCAACATGAAACTTTATATGCATCATATACACATCCAAATACACAACATATATGAAAACCCCGAATTTGGAATTGGTCATGAACCCTAATTTTTCAATTTCTTCAAATGGACAAATTAGACCAAATTGGTTAAATCAATTACTTTAATCATGTTTCTTCCATCCAATCAAAGTCTCAACACAATGAAACAACTCAAGATCAAATCTAGGTCATCTAAGAGTGGGTCAACAACTCTAGATTAGCAACATGGTTTCCAAAACCTTAAAAGAATACTTATAACTACACTAGTCACAAGCTTCCTCCATTATACATGCTCTACACTTTCACCAAACATTTATCCATAAAAAACACAAAGAATAAAGAATAGAAAAACTCAAGAACATCACAAGATGTTGCCCACAACAAGAGGAACAAATTACTCTCTAATGGAAGGTTGGAAATACTTACTATTTTCCAAGCTTTTCTTGATTTTTCTTTCTTTTCTCTCTAGCATTCTTTGCCTTCCTTTAATGGAGTTTTTGGTTAAAGTGAATTAGGTTAAAAGCAAATGAAATGAAAAAAAATATATACTAGCTTGGAAAAAGCCCTTGGCCGAAATTGGTAAGGCAAATTACAAGAATATTAATTTCATCTTCATTTGTCTTTCATTTGTTCAACTTGGTTAAATATCTAAAACAACTTTAAAGATATTTAATTTAGTCAACAAATGAAACTTAGAAAAATATAACTTTTATATTTTAAGTGTCATGGCCGAAATTATCAAGAAATAAAGGAAAAAGATATTTTCATTTTTCAAACAATTTGAACAAATATCTTAAGAAGTCAAAATCAATTGACAACCATTCCTTTAATGTATAAGTCAACAATTGCAACTTATAATCACTTCCTAACTTTATCATTTGGTGATATATTTATATTTTAATCATATTAATAATTTAACAATTAAATAATTAATTAATTAATTAAATACAAATATATCAAATATATGTATTATATTTACTTTAAATATCTCAAATACATATATTGATGATATGTCAAATACCTTTATTTGACTATTTATTAATGTGTATTTAATAATATCATATATTAAATACAAATACACATTAATTAGGAAATGACGGTTCGGCCCGTTCGCATGTATTTTTCGTTTAACGATTAAACGATTTATAAATAATCATCATTATTCATAAATGTTGCTCTAGTGCTCTACGAGTATGTTTCATTATTGAGACTCTCTAGATTCAGGTATATCCGTCACGAAATCCAATTTCATGTGCATAATCTATCCACCCGTAGATTATGACGATCACGGATAAACTAGCTGAATCATACAGGTCGAGGTCATTGCATACGTATAATCCCTCCGTCACAGGTATCCGGATAATCCCAGAGATATAGATGTAAACGTCAAATCTCTATAGGTATTATCTCGTCGACGTATCTATTAGCAATCTTTAAATAACACTCGGAACTTACTTCCGATGTATACTGTGGCCACAGATTTAACAGACTGCTAATTATATATGGACTACCTATGCTCTGTACACAGAACTGACGGATCCTATCTTGACACACACAGGATATCCTGAGGATCGGTCTACACCCAACGAACAGGCGGAGGTCTGATCTAAATAGATCGGTGACGTGACTGCCATCTAAGTGTGGAGGATGTCTCATACATCCACAGTGGTATCTCAAGTCGAATGACCACTATGCTACTCAACCCGAGAAGATTCTTATTGACGTTGGTGTATCATCCATTAAGAATCTTCGGTGAGCCGTTCAGTGTTTATCCACTATAAACACCTACACGTCTATACGAGTCTCCCTAGACTCATGGTTCATTGGGATAAACCATCGGACCAAGTCTCGATATACGACATGTACTGGTCTCAACGGATTTGAATAACCGACCCGTGTTAGCAAATCTTGACCAGGAACTATGTTTGATAATATTCATATAGCAGTGACACTTCCCAATGTCAATTACAAACTAACTTTGTAACTGTGTACTGCATTATATATTATCGGGCCTTTGTCTAATATATACATATCACTAAACCACATTTAGTTTCAATCTAATCGTAATCAGATCGAATATGTATATAAGAACAAAAGGTGCAACCATAAATAAGTAATATTATGGAATAAGGGGATGTTCGTATTCATGAATCAGACATAAATACGGTCCGGATTGGCGCTCTGAGCACCAACCCCAACAGTGTGATCTCATATAATACCATCCTTTACAATAAAGAATAAACATATAATGCCTTATGATAAATACTCATAAAGCACAGTTCTAAGTTATTTACATTACCAAATATTTTCTTAATGTTTATTTTTTCATTAATGACACTACTAGTCGTCTTAAAATATGTAACAACTGTTTATACAGAGTAAATAACTATCCAATAGTCACAAGTTCTGATATCAAATATCAAAAAAGTTATTAAATATTATTTTAATTAACTAGTTGGGAGATCTGATATCCAATACCTACAGTTTTCGTATTGTCAGAATCTTTGTTCTCTATACACATCTCTTTTCTTAAGCTTTATAATTTGCTTTCAATTATTGACAACAATTGCAAATAATTGATTGGCAAACTGTGTCAGACACGTGACTTCTAAAAGTCAATAAAGCCAAGAAACGTCATTAAAAATAAAAAAATACTAAAGGGGTTTTCTTAATGCCAGTCAAGAATCTCAAAACATGAACTATTCAAGTCAATTCTTACAGCATAAGAAACAAAACTTTCAAGACTATTATATCCAAAACCAGATATCTATTTAGATTACCTAATCGTGACTTGGAAACTAAGTCACAAACCATCTTGATTTTCAAGAAAATCAGAACAATAGTTCCCGATTGTTTTAACAAGAGCTTTGGCACATTCACAATGAGGCGTATCAAGGCTACACTTGTCAATGACAAACTCACGCTACCGATGTAGTCTTGACAGCTTTGGCACGTTCAGGATTTCCAATTTCACTTGAATTTGTCCAGTATCAATATACTACTGGTATAGATAATAATTCTATAACCTACACCCTCACAGCTTTGGCATGATCTCGGATGCAGTTATAAAAAGATACCCACAAATCGAACTGACAAGACATTCCAAGAAACATGTATCCAATAAACGTTACTTTACAGCCATATTTAGAAGCGGGGATTTTCCTCTGGAAGCTATAATCTACATCAAATGCAGAATTTAATCTAAATCATTTTCTAAATAATTCAATTCTACTTATAGAAAACATAGCTAAACTTAACCATTAAATTTCTGTTGCGTTTCCGCTAGCGTAGAACCAAGAAGTCAAGAAACATATATAGATAACATGCATGTGCGAACATTAAAATTGGATTATATAGCAAATATCAAGCATGAGTAATGAATGGATGAAGCATCAAACCCTTTCTAATACCATTTTTGTTGGGGTTTTGGGCAAAGGGCGCGGCAGAAGCGCGGTTCGGGTGAAATCGTAATTTAAAACTTTTCCAAATTACCGAATAAATTATTCAATATCTAATATGAATAATTTATTCATATTTCACCTAAACCTATTTATTCAATATCAAATAGTGAGATAAATATATTTGAAACATCGCAAAACTTTTATGAAAAACGTTTTTCCAAAAAATGGCCTAAAACGCGTTTTTGACCGAACCGACCACCCAACACTTATGGAGACTGCCCATGTCAGCCCCAATAGTGTTACGGCAGTTCATTGGCTTCCCAAATAGTGACGAACTCATAGTTTAGACAGCCAGCACCCGGTTGGCTCTAAAGTCACCCGGTAACGTCGTTTTTTGCTGTTTTCACTTATTTCAACTCCGAAACACTTTCCGGAAATTATTCCAACTCCCTAAACACATCCAATACATTCATAACACATTATATTCATCACAAAATTTACAGTTTACTTAGATCTAATCCAAAACCTAAAATTATGACATAAATTTTGATTTTTCATGCTTTAAATCCAATTTTTTAAGACTAAATCAATTAATTAAGTCACCACATATGAATCACCTATGAAAAATTCTAGGCATTACAAGAGTGGTCATAACACTCTAGAATGGCAACAAATCATCAAATGATAAAATTGGACACACTAATTCCATCCAAAATACTTCACACATGCTTCACCTCTTTCCAATTCATCCACCATAACCAAAAGCCCCAAAGTTTATGACAAATAAGAAACCCTAGATCTCAATATATCTTCAAGAAACATAAAACAAAATTTATAAGCTTAGGCAGTAGAGGAGTTACCTTTAATCCTTTATTTTCCTAAACTTTTTCTTTGATTTTTTTCTTTGCCTTCACTTGATTCATCAAACAAGCTTGAAACCCATTTCACTTTTGAACTCTCGGCAATGGTAGATTAAGTCAAGAAGAAAACAAAATTTTTCTATTTTTAAAATGGTGAAACCGACTTTGTAGAGTTATTTTTGTCAATTTGTAATTTAATCAAATTAAATCATAATTAAACTTTATGTTATCCAATCAAAATTGCACACATAAAGTATAATTAAATCGTGCATGTAAACCAATAATAATTGGACAAATTTCATAACATTTATGAAAAAATTTTAATTAATTAATTATTTAAATATTTAACAATTAAATATCCAAATAATCAATTAATATAATTATTATATATATATTATTTTTATTTAAAATAAATAACAAATACATATATTTATTGCATGTGTCAAAATCTCAGAAATTGAGTGGTGTGTCCGAATAGAGAAACCGAACTTTGTTGGACATGGTAAGGTTAATGATGAGTCGCACTGAGCTACTAATTTCCTTCACGTGATACGCATTGAACAGTGCAATACTTATTTTGAATAAGGTTCCGTTAAAGTCTGTTGGACAGACTCCATATGAAATATTGACAGGAAAGAAACCGGGTTTCACATTCCTAAAGATTTGGGGATGCTGGGCATATGTTAAACGTTTGGATGGTACCAAACTAGAACCCAAATCGGATAAGTGCCTATTTGTAATTGGTTATCCTAGGGAAACCAAAGGATATTATTTCTAGAACTCACAAGAGAACAAAAATATTTGTTGTTCTCCATGCAGTTTTCCTCGAAAAGGAATTCATAAATGCAGTGGTAAGTGGAGGAAAGTAGAACTCAATGAAAATCAGAGTGATACAGTTCATGGCACCGGCTCCCTTACGGAACATGAATAGTTCATCAGGGATGAGACTGAACCATGATCTTCTAACACATAAGAATCGAGTAGATCGGAGAGAATCAGAAAACAACCTGAGAGGTATGGGTTTCTAATCACACCTCATGTAGATATTAATCTTATTGAGGAATACATACCGGTTACGTATGAGGAAGCGATACAAGGTATCGACTATGTTTTATGGCAAGATGCTATGAAGTCCGAAATGGATTCCATGTATACAACCCAAGTTTGGACACTGGTTGATGTACCAGAAGACATTGTGCCTATTGGTAGCAAATGGGTCTTCATGGTGAAGACAGACATGGATGGAAACATACAAACGTACAAAGCTAGGCTTGTAGCGAAAGGGTATCGTCATCAATATAGTGTCGATTACGACGAAACCTTTTACCTGTTGCCATGATTAAATCCATACGGATAATACTTGCTATTGATGCATATTTCAATTATTAAATATAACAGATGGACCTCAAAACCGTTTTCCTTAACGGAAACCTTTTTGGAGGATGTTAATATATAACAACCTGACAATTTTGTCGTGCCAAAATATGCAAACAAAGTTTGCAAGTTAAATCAATCCATTTATGGATTGAAGCAAGCATTTTGTTCTTGGAACCAACGTTTTGATGAGATCATAGTGGTATATGGTTTCATTCAAAACGAAGATGATTCTTATGTATATAAGAAGGTTAGTGGGAGCGTACTGACATTGATTGTCCTATACGTTGATGATGTAGTATTTCTTAGCAATGACATTCCCATATTAAAATCGGTGAAAGCTTGGCTTTCATTAAAATTCTCCATAGATAAACTTGGGAGAGCCAACATTTATTCTAGGAATAAGGATCTACTAGGATAGATCTAAAAGTTGTTGGCACTCTCCAATAGCCCATACTGTGACAAACATATACGCGACCTAGTGTCTCATATTCTTTGAGCATCTGGAGTCACAATCAGGCCGATCCAGGTAATGGTCACTGGATTGATGTAAAGAACATCTTTGAGTATCTTAGATGAACTAAAGATGCTTTCTTAAGCCATAGAGAAGGAGAACTTGAGGTGACTGGATTCACCGTTGCAAGTTTCCAAACCGATGAAGATGACTTTAAGTTGCAATCAGGGTACATATTTTGTTCGAATAACGGAACAGTGCACTGGAAATCTTCTAAGCAAGATACTGTTGCCGATTCAACAAAAGCGGATTATATTGCTGCGGCTGAGGCAGCAAAAGAAGCATTTTGTATCTATAAAATTTCTAATTGGATTAGGAGTAGTTCTTTTAGCAGCTGAGGTGGGCTATAACACATGCTAAGGAACCACGATCTCATCAATTATCCAAGTATGTACTTCGAACTGTTTCATCTGATTCATAAGATCATACATCGTAGCGATGTCAAGATCGTATCATATGACAACCTTGCATATTCGCCGGTTATAGTGATATCTCAGCATAATCAAGAGTGACCCGTAAATAGTTCAGGTATTGGACACTTGAGTGATTGGCTATAGGCCAAGTGGGAGATTGTTGGACAATTATGACCAATAGCATCACTATTTGTAAAAGGCATGGTATTCTTTGTACAAATTAACTATGTGACAAATGAAATTTCTCTTTTATCATTTTGTAATTGGATTACTTGGATATATAAATGATAAAAGTCCATATGATTAGTACCAGATTAATAAGATATGAGACAATATTAATCTATGAAAGGCTTAATCATTAAATATCCCTAGTCGTAGTATTATCGAGACTGGACTTTGATAATGCGGAATAGACTGGTATTACACGTGTGCGTGTTATGGAAGCTTAACGACATAGTTCTCATATATTTAAGTATTGGATACTTATGCAAGTGTGATTGGAGGTTCTGTTAGCCATTGGACCGGGAACAGCTTCGCTCTGGATAGACCCCTCAGAGTCCCATTGGTAGTATGACTATGTGTTTATGGGAATCTGAATCAGGGTAGGTGTATATGGTCTTAACCTGAGACTTGCATCGCTAATACTTGCGACAATCAGTATACTTTGGTTTTGCTCGTCCGGAACTTTTACAGGTTATGTGTACACCTATTTTGGGTATACTGATAATCGTAGTGTATTGGGTGTGATGTTAAGATGGAAGTATCACTTCAGTCATATGTAGATGATGATCACGTAGGATACATAATTAGTACTCTTAAATGTTGCAGCTATCAGGATTGTATGACTAGGTCATGATTATTCGATTACAAAGACTAGTTGCTAGTGATCCGATATTGCTTCGTACGGGGCAGACACAATTCCAGCCCTAGGCCTAGCATGTGACATCCAATATTGGATCGTAATACGCATTACATTGTATACTACGCCCGATAAAGATTATATATTCCTCATTGAATATTTCTGGAGAATTTGGTAGGCACAGTGCTTTGCTAGAAGCCAACCATGTCTTGTAAATCAGTAAGAACATGGTATGGGATACGCACGTGTTCGGATAGTCCGATGACTGTATTCACTGCCAACATATCCAGAGATCTCTTGGGTCGCTTCCCAAAGATTCACCGATGACATTTGACTCGAACAGAACTAATCTGGGATTAATTATGAGAGAGAAAATTAATCTAGGATTAATTATGATAAGAATTAATCTGGGATTAATTATCAGAGAAAGACTTAATTTGGGATTAAGTGTGTCATGAATTAATCTGGGATTAATTCGTGAAGAAAAAAGAACGCGGTTAATTTGGAATTAATTGGTAAAATAAATTTAATAGTTAAATTGGATTTTACTATTTCATTTATTTAATTGGGCTAAAATAATATATCGGATATATTAATTGAAATTAGATTTCAACACAGAATTAAAATTGGATTTTAATTCAAGCGTACGAATTAATTTGGAATTAATTCATAAGCTCTTCCGTAATAATTTTACTGGGCATTATTATTTGATTAAATTGGATTTAATTACGTTGCGACGGAAAATTCGTTTAGTCGGATTAAACGAACCAGGCCCAAAGTGTGTTTTGTAAGCCAATTTGAATTTTGAATTCAAAATGGTGGGACCCACTAGCTTACATCAACTTGTCATAAGTGTGATGGAAGTTGTTGGATGTATTTATTACAACTTTTAACACACAATACACACACACTCTTTTAAGTCAACACATACCAATTTTTGAAATTGAAAAAATTATTCCTCTCTCTTCTCCAACCTAAAAACCGTGAGCCTCTCTTACCTATGGAAATTTTTGTTGCAAAAATTTCAAGCAAGCTAGCACTTGGGAGTCTCTTCAAGGGGATAGGGAAACTCACCCATGAGTTTGGAATTCACATTTAAAGCTTGGAGCTTCTACATCCATAGAGTTTTTAGAAAATACAAAGCTGATCAATGTGAGTATTCCGCAACTCTCTTTGATATATTCACATACAAATCATGATCTTAGAAATCTTTGACATGTCTAGGACACTAACAAAATTATCAGAATCATTCAAGGTATGAGGAACCAATATATTTCACTGAACCTTATTCTCCATCTTATCCACCATCCACCTACGATCTTCATCATGACCCAGAACCATCAGAGAAAGATCAGTTGGTTGACATGCTTAAAGATTGGCTCGAGGAACGGGAAGCTCAATTTGATACACAATTTCAGAGTCAAGCAACATCTATACAGAGGATGACAGATAAAATTAGATAATTAACAGAAAACCTGAATTACATATCTCAAGGAGCAAATGACACTGATGAAGCCTTCGAGTATCAAGCATTTCACCATGACACTTTAACAGAGGAAGAGACTAAGCAGTATCAAGAAGCCGAGGTATCAGTTCAGGTGCCCAAACCAAAAAGTCTCATTTTTATTTTTATTATTCGGACTCTAATGAG
This sequence comes from Zanthoxylum bungeanum, assembly GCA_019454045.1. NCBI lineage: Eukaryota > Viridiplantae > Streptophyta > Magnoliopsida > Sapindales > Rutaceae > Zanthoxylum > Zanthoxylum bungeanum. The sequence goes on from SKCR01039931.1 coordinate 79,167, forward strand.
GACAAGATTCAGATATGTTTATACCAATTACAAGTGAGGACGAAACTTTGTATCCTCAAAATGAAGATCTTGGAGCATGCATTGCACTGATGTTTGAAGAAGAGCTTCTCGAACCATTCATACCAACCACAGAGGATAAAAGCCTACAATCAGACACATCTTTACATCCTCAAGTTGACACTTATGGAGCATGCATTTCACAGATGACAGATGAAGAGCTAAACAAAGAAATCCTAAAATACATCTGTGAAGAAAAGGTGGAGAAAGAAGCAAAGCAAATGGAGGAGAAAATGTTTAACCATATTGAAGATCTCATGCATTCAGGAGAAATATCATTGTTTTGGGGAGTACAAATCAAGGACACCGCCCAGAAGCTTGATAAAATGGAACTCTCATTCAAATTCAAGCACCATATGAGACCTCCTGATTTTCTTTCTTTCTTTTCAGGAACTACTGGAGCGACAAAGAGTAAGAAGATGACACAAGCACTGAATGAGACAAAATTATTTTTGCCACTTTACCGTTGGAAGAGACCCTTCAAAAGCAACACTCACGGGATTGTCTTTAATCGGACATCCAAAACCACACTGAAACCTCCTTGACAGATGGATTTCAGTCACGTCTGGCTGAAGACAAAAAATTTAGTGCTAGGAGGGAGGCAACCCATGCAATTTTTTGTAATTTCTTTTTTCATATTTTGTGTATACATGTTGTAGAATTTTTAATTTTGTGTGATATTTTCAGGAAAACAATTACAAACTTGGATAAGGAGTTTCATTTGTTTAGTCATTAACTTGTTTATTCTCTTTTCTCTTGTTTTTTTTTGTTTTTGTGTGCATTAGATTGACGTTTGTGGGTATCGTCGCTGTAAGCCCTCATGAGACTACAACTCGTCCACTAGGGACACCTAGAGGTTTAAAGGCTTGTTGCATACGCTAAATGCAACCCTGATCCCTACGAAAGTGGCTTAGTTTAATTTTAAAGATGTTTATTTAATTTAATTTTATTTTTTTGCTCGAGGACTAGCAAAATGTTAGGTTTGGGGGTGTGATGAGCGGTAAATATATCATAATTTTCCGCCCTTTTAACCTAATATTCTGTATAGTTTTTCGGGTTTTATGAATATTTTGATGTGTTTTAATTTATTTTGTAGATAAAATAAAATCGGGATTCAATGGAATCATTTAGGACAAAATGTGGAATAAATAAGGGCAAAAACTGGACTTGACATTTTGATTTTGAAGATTGGAAACTTGAAATGGCGTTATAACGAAGTACAATTTCGGAAATTCCAACTTTGTATAATATTCGTATTTTGGCCATAACTTTCTACTCTGATATTGGATTGAGGTGATTCAAGTTCCAAATTAAAGAAGACTCAAAGATCTACAGTTTTCACATTCATAATAATTTCGAATTCTGAAGATTTCATAACCGAAATTGATGAAACATTTGGAAGTATGTTATGTGTAATTATTAAAGTCATTTTTAAAACAATTAAATAAATAAATGAAAATTGTCAAACTTCCACCAAACATGCTTACATGTTTGGTGGAGGATTTGGTGTCATGTTTGGTGTCGTGTTTTGTGCCATGTTTAGTGGAGAAATTTGTGGAGAAATTGGTGAAGGCAAAATTTTGCCTATAAATACCAAACCATTTCATTTGTAAATCTCATGCTTTCCTTAGGTTCTTGTAAGGAATTTAAGGATTGCATCTTGTTTGTATTTATTTTCAATATTTTAATTATGTATTTTTATTTTCAGTAATAGTTTATATTCTTTTCTTTTCTTTTATGTTTAGTAGTTAAATTTCCGCTAGGGGAAGGGTGAAACTTTTATTATTTTAGTTTAGATCAATCTCCCTTAATTATAATATGGAAATTATAATTTAAACTACAGGTTATACCGCCTTAGTGGCTCATTTTATTTATTTGACATAATGTCACACCGCCTATATGGTCGGTTTTTAGGTGACAGATGATTACCGCCTATATGGCTGGTTTATGAATAAATAATGACACCGCCTTTATGGTTGGGTGAACTTAATTGAAAATCTGACTTAATCAGGATACCGCCTATATGGTCAGTTGGTAATATCAGTGATAATTTCTATATTATAATAAGTGAGATTTCTAAATTAGAAATAGTAAAATTGGATCCCCTAACCCCAGTATTTTATTTTTATTCTAGGGAAGTGATGAAATACAATATTAACATGCTTAATAATTGATTTAATTATATAATGGGTAATACTTTAGTTTGTTTATTGAATCTTAATCCTAATGCTTCTTGTTGCGTGATCACCAATAAGATTGATATGGTAAACTTAAAATGAACTTGGAAAAGAGATTTTAGGTTTTAGCCTTAGATTCAACAGTCCACTATCTTTCTTGAGGAAAGATAATCCTTTAATAGATTTCCTTACAGGATAGGAATATACCTGTCGGGAGGGGGTAACCACAATTGGAACTTGCACTTAATGAATTCAGGTAACTTGGTTAACATAGGAATATGATTAATTGGGTTATTTGGGTGTTTGCATCTGACCATCGGAATAGGCTTTTGCATAAATTTATGTTCCAGGTTAGCAAACTGATTTATTAACCATATATAAGAGAATCAATTCATCATTAAATAATATTGTGTAGAATCACAACCCTAGATATTTATATATTTTTTTTATTTTCCTTAGTAATTTCTTTTGTTTATTTTATTTATTTAATCAGCAAATACACATTCAACCAATCAATCAAGTGATCATTCTCTTCTCCCTTAATTAGATACCTGTAAATAAATAGTATCAATAATTAACAACGACAGTAGGAATTAAGTCCTCGTTGGATCGATATTTTTATACTACTTGAACGATACTAACTCTTGCATTATACGAGTATGATTACGCCGGTCAAAACCTTATATCAAATATAACAAAGACAACCCCCACTGCTTCCACGGAGAAAAGAAGACTTAGGATATATAACACTAGAAAGAAATTTGTACGCTCCCACTGACCTTACTGACAAATACGTATTCTCCATACTTCAATAAAACCAGACAATCTGACTGATATCAAAATCAGAGAACGTGAATTTCCGAAAAGCTTATCTAAGTCTACAATAGGCTCCATAAGCTAGTATATCAAATTGTGATCTTAGCAGAATATAAACTTTAGGGCCATTCTAGAATGAACTCTTCAAATAAAGAAACCGCAATGGATCTCTTATTCAAAGAAACCATTCAAGAACGCCACTTTGCATTCTTTAGTCAAAACACATGGTTTAATATCAACACTAACCAACAGATCCTTAATTGCTCAATTAGTGCGACTAGAGACAAGTTTTCTCAGAATCTACAATAGACTATTGAGCATAACCTTTCTCACTGTTTACAAGCTCATTTCGTTTTCGCTGCGCAAATAATTTTCATATCTTATTAACGATTCATAATAAAACCCTAATCAAGTTCAAAACTTAATCGTTGTAAGCTATGAACAATCTTAGATTTATGGTTCAATGCTAAGTTCCGGAATCGATATCAAATATCGCTCCCACTACAAGTTATTGGATAATTTTCTTCGATAAGAAATCAACAGAATCATCAAATACTTCGTAAATGATTCTGACATCCTATTAGACTTATACGAAAGTTGTCTAAGGGTCTTTTCATCTTATTAATTATGTAGTTCCATTTATAGTTTATCATTCTCACATTTGACTTCAATAAGTCAAGTCTTTTCTACAATTGTCAAAATCCAAGGTTAAGCACCAAGTAATAGAACAATTCTATTACTCGGTATCGTAGAAAATATATTCTATCAAATAGAATACAATATTCTATTAAATAGAATAAATGATAGACCTTTTACTTGTACCTCTGAGGCACAAGTAATTTCAATTACATAACCATTATACAAATGAAACTTTCAAATCTCAAACTTTTCAAGATTCGAATTCTCTACTATACATATCATATATGTATCTGTAGAAACAAATAGAACCTTAATTAAAGAGATGAATTAATGTTATTGGAGCATAACCCCAAGAATATTGAAAACCAATTCGGTAACACTCCATAACAAAAAATCAAATCATATAAGATTCGATTACTCCCACTGACCGATTCCATCAAAATGGAATCGTGGAAGTTTAATATTGAGTAAGAATCACATTCATTAAATAACTTTAGAACTAATTGCCTTCAATTCATGTGTTTGATCATATTAAAACATCTTTGAACAATTCAAAGACTCACAATGAATTTCTAAGATATAGTTTTCAACACTACAAATAGAATATCTTTGAACCTTTCAAAATATTCTATCCGCATTTCATCAGAGACATATTGAAAGTTCTCGAACCATTCAAGACACTCAACATGTTCTCTATTAGAAACACGTAACTAAGTCATGACAATTTAATAACTAAGTTACGGAGTAAAGAAAACTATCTAAGGCAATTTCTATTTCATTAAACTACATACATCCAATGTATTAGTTTAACAAATTTGTAGTCCAATGACGATCATTGGTTAAATGAGATTTAATCACATCCTAAATACAATATTCATTAAATGGATAAGGATATGTGGTGTGTGTAGGGGTTTTAGGGGCTAAATCCGGTAACGCAGCGGAAGCGGCGGAAGATCGTATCTTCCGATTTCAAAAAATTTTCTCGGATTAATTAAATAAACATATTTATTTAATATTCCAATAATCAAATTATGAAATAAAATTCAATAAATCATATTTAGGTGAATTTACCAAATTACCCTTACTTTGGTATTTTGTCCATTTTAGTCCGAAATTGATCTAATCAATTTTGAATGATTCTAAATCATTTCTAAGATGAACTTAGCATGTTCAAAACATCAAAACACCAAAAACAACCAAATCCCCAAATTTGACTCACTTTGCCGAATGCTCACAATGGGGTGTCATTTGTGCACTTTGTCATTTCATGCTCCAAAACACATCAAGATGTAATCCAATCAACATGAAACTTTATATGCATCATATACACATCCAAATACACAACATATATGAAAACCCCGAATTTGGAATTGGTCATGAACCCTAATTTTTCAATTTCTTCAAATGGACAAATTAGACCAAATTGGTTAAATCAATTACTTTAATCATGTTTCTTCCATCCAATCAAAGTCTCAACACAATGAAACAACTCAAGATCAAATCTAGGTCATCTAAGAGTGGGTCAACAACTCTAGATTAGCAACATGGTTTCCAAAACCTTAAAAGAATACTTATAACTACACTAGTCACAAGCTTCCTCCATTATACATGCTCTACACTTTCACCAAACATTTATCCATTAAAAACACAAAGAATAAAGAATAGAAAAACTCAAGAACATCACAAGATGTTGCCCACAACAAGAGGAACAAATTACTCTCTAATGGAAGGTTGGAAATACTTACTATTTTCCAAGCTTTTCTTGATTTTTCTTTCTTTTCTCTCTAGCATTCTTTGCCTTCCTTTAATGGAGTTTTTGGTTAAAGTGAATTAGGTTAAAAGCAAATGAAATGAAAAAAAATATATACTAGCTTGGAAAAAGCCCTTGGCCGAAATTGGTAAGGCAAATTACAAGAATATTAATTTCATCTTCATTTGTCTTTCATTTGTTCAACTTGGTTAAATATCTAAAACAACTTTAAAGATATTTAATTTAGTCAACAAATGAAACTTAGAAAAATATAACTTTTATATTTTAAGTGTCATGGCCGAAATTATCAAGAAATAAAGGAAAAAGATATTTTCATTTTTCAAACAATTTGAACAAATATCTTAAGAAGTCAAAATCAATTGACAACCATTCCTTTAATGTATAAGTCAACAATTGCAACTTATAATCACTTCCTAACTTTATCATTTGGTGATATATTTATATTTTAATCATATTAATAATTTAACAATTAAATAATTAATTAATTAATTAAATACAAATATATCAAATATATGTATTATATTTACTTTAAATATCTCAAATACATATATTGATGATATGTCAAATACCTTTATTTGACTATTTATTAATGTGTATTTAATAATATCATATATTAAATACAAATACACATTAATTAGGAAATGACGGTTCGGCCCGTTCGCATGTATTTTTCGTTTAACGATTAAACGATTTATAAATAATCATCATTATTCATAAATGTTGCTCTAGTGCTCTACGAGTATGTTTCATTATTGAGACTCTCTAGATTCAGGTATATCCGTCACGAAATCCAATTTCATGTGCATAATCTATCCACCCGTAGATTATGACGATCACGGATAAACTAGCTGAATCATACAGGTCGAGGTCATTGCATACGTATAATCCCTCCGTCACAGGTATCCGGATAATCCCAGAGATATAGATGTAAACGTCAAATCTCTATAGGTATTATCTCGTCGACGTATCTATTAGCAATCTTTAAATAACACTCGGAACTTACTTCCGATGTATACTGTGGCCACAGATTTAACAGACTGCTAATTATATATGGACTACCTATGCTCTGTACACAGAACTGACGGATCCTATCTTGACACACACAGGATATCCTGAGGATCGGTCTACACCCAACGAACAGGCGGAGGTCTGATCTAAATAGATCGGTGACGTGACTGCCATCTAAGTGTGGAGGATGTCTCATACATCCACAGTGGTATCTCAAGTCGAATGACCACTATGCTACTCAACCCGAGAAGATTCTTATTGACGTTGGTGTATCATCCATTAAGAATCTTCGGTGAGCCGTTCAGTGTTTATCCACTATAAACACCTACACGTCTATACGAGTCTCCCTAGACTCATGGTTCATTGGGATAAACCATCGGACCAAGTCTCGATATACGACATGTACTGGTCTCAACGGATTTGAATAACCGACCCGTGTTAGCAAATCTTGACCAGGAACTATGTTTGATAATATTCATATAGCAGTGACACTTCCCAATGTCAATTACAAACTAACTTTGTAACTGTGTACTGCATTATATATTATCGGGCCTTTGTCTAATATATACATATCACTAAACCACATTTAGTTTCAATCTAATCGTAATCAGATCGAATATGTATATAAGAACAAAAGGTGCAACCATAAATAAGTAATATTATGGAATAAGGGGATGTTCGTATTCATGAATCAGACATAAATACGGTCCGGATTGGCGCTCTGAGCACCAACCCCAACAGTGTGATCTCATATATACCATCCTTTACAATAAAGAATAAACATATAATGCCTTATGATAAATACTCATAAAGCACAGTTCTAAGTTATTTACATTACCAAATATTTTCTTAATGTTTATTTTTCATTAATGACACTACTAGTCGTCTTAAAATATGTAACAACTGTTTATACAGAGTAAATAACTATCCAATAGTCACAAGTTCTGATATCAAATATCAAAAAAGTTATTAAATTATTATTTTAATTAACTAGTTGGGAGATCTGATATCCAATACCTACAGTTTTCGTATTGTCAGAATCTTTGTTCTCTATACTACACATCTCTTTTCTTAAGCTTTATAATTTGCTTTCAATTATTGACAACAATTGCAAATAATTGATTGGCAAACTGTGTCAGACACGTGACTTCTAAAAGTCAATAAAGCCAAGAAACGTCATTAAAAATAAAAAAATACTAAAGGGGTTTTCTTAATGCCAGTCAAGAATCTCAAAACATGAACTATTCAAGTCAATTCTTACAGCATAAGAAACAAAACTTTCAAGACTATTATATCCAAAACCAGATATCTATTTAGATTACCTAATCGTGACTTGGAAACTAAGTCACAAACCATCTTGATTTTCAAGAAAATCAGAACAATAGTTCCCGATTGTTTTAACAAGAGCTTTGGCACATTCACAATGAGGCGTATCAAGGCTACACTTGTCAATGACAAACTCACGCTACCGATGTAGTCTTGACATCTTTGGCACGTTCAGGATTTCCACTTTCACTTGAATTTGTCCAGTATCAATATACTATCGGTATGGATAATAATTCTATAACCTACACCCTCACAGCTTTGGCACGATCTCGGATGCAGTTATAAAAAGATACCCACAAATCGTACTGACAAGACATTCCAAGAAACATGTATTTAATAAACGTTACTTTACAGCCATATTTAGAAGCGGGGATTTTCCTCTGGAAGCTATAATCTACATCAAATGCAAAATTTTAATCTAAATCATTTTCTAAACAATTCAATTCTACTTATAGAAAACATAGCTAAACTTAACCATTAAATTTCTGTTGCGTTTCCGCTAGCTTTGAACAAAAAAGTCAAGAAACATATATAGATAACATGCATGTTCGAACATTAAAATTGGATTATATAGCAAATATCAAGCATGAGTAATGTAATGGATGAAGCATCAAACACTCTTTAATACAATTTTTGTTGGGGTTTTGGGCGAAGGGTGCGGCAGAAGCGCGGTTCGGGCGAAATCGTAATTTAAAACTTTTTCAAATTACCGAATAAATTATTCAATATCTAATATGAATAATTTATTCATATTTCACCTAAACCTATTTATTCAATATCAAATAGTGAGATAAATATATTTGAAACATCGCAAAACTTTTATGAAAAACGTTTTTCCAAAAAATGGCCTAAAACGCGTTTTTGACCGAACCGACCACGCAACACTTATGGAGACTGCCCATGTCAGCCCCAATAGTGTTATGGTAGTTCATTGGCTGCCCAAATAGTGACGAACTCATAGTTTGGACAGCCAGCACCTGATTGGCTCTAAAGTCACCCGGTAACGTCGTTTTTCGCCGTTTTCACTTATTTCAACTCCGAAACACTTTCTGGCAATTGTTCCAACTCCCTAAACACATCCAATACATTCATAACACATTATATTCATCACAAAATTTACAGTTTACTCAGATCTAATCCAAAACCTAAAATTATGACCTAAAATTATGATTTTTCATGCTTTAAATCCAATTTTTTAAGACTAAATAAATTAATCAAGTCACCACATATGAATCACCTAAGAACAATTCTAGGCATTACAAGAGTGGTCATAACACTCTAGAATGGCAACAAATCATCAAATGATAAAATTGGACACACTAATTCCATCCAAAATACTTCACACATGCTTCACATCTTTCCAATTCATCCACCATAACCAAAAGCCCCAAAGTTTATAACAAAGAAGAAACCCTAGATCTTATTAGATCTTCAAGAAACATAAAACAAAATTTATAAGCTTAGGGAGTAGAGGAGTTACCTTTAATCCTTTATTTTCCTAAACTTTTTCTTTGATTTTTTTCTTTGCCTTCACTTGATTCATCAAACAAGCTTGAAACCCATTTCACTTTTGAACTCTCGGCAATGGTAGATTATGTCAAGAAGAAAACAAAATTTCTCTATTTTTAAAATGGTGAAACCGACTTTGAAGAGTTATTTTTGTCAATTTTCAATTTAATCAAATTAAATCATAATTAAACTTTATGTTATCCAATCAAAATTGTACACATAAAGTATAATTAAATCGTGCCATGTAAACCAATATTAATTGGACAAATTTCATAACATTTATGAAAAAAGTTTAATTAATTAATTATTTAAATATTTAACAATTAAATATCCAAATAATCAATTAATATAATTATTATATATATGTTTTTTTATTTAAAATAAATAACAAATACATATATTTATTGCATGTGTCAAAATCTCAGAAATTGAGTGGTGTGTCCGAATAGAGAAACCGAACTTTGTTGGACATGGTAAGGTTAATGATGAGTCGCACTGAGCTACTAATTTCCTTCACGTGATACGCATTGAACAGTGCAATACTTATTTTGAATAAGGTTCCGTTAAAGTCTGTTGGACAGACTCCATATGAAATATTGACAGGAAAGAAACCGGGTTTCACATTCCTAAAGATTTGGGGATGCTGGGCATATGTTAAACGTTTGGATGGTACCAAACTAGAACCCAAATCGGATAAGTGCCTATTTGTAATTGGTTATCCTAGGGAAACCAAAGGATATTATTTCTAGAACTCACAAGAGAACAAAAATATTTGTTGTTCTCCATGCAGTTTTCCTCGAAAAGGAATTCATAAATGCAGTGGTAAGTGGAGGAAAA